>JAWWLZ010000174.1:9177444-9193593 GCA_035041345.1 Poliocrania exsul
TCATGTGACTGTGCAATGAACTCAGTTTTCATTTTCCTGATAAAAGTGAGACTATTTCTTTACTGGTCCCTATTATTTTGTGATGTTCTGCATCAAGAATATTAACAGAACTTCCATTTATTGAGATCCCTCCCATTCACCTGGCTGTAGCCATTCCTATATCAGGTGTGTCTGGTCCTGTCACGCCATTAGGTGACAGAATTAAGTGCTTTTATAGATTTGTTTTATTCATTTTGTGTATGAGGGGGAAGGGTAGAGTGGATAAGTACATTGCTTTTCAAATGGCTGAGCTATCCTTGGTGTGACCCACAGAATAAACCCCCAACAACACAATAACGACCTAGAACCAAAATCCTTCAATACCTGGGTTTTAGTGGGACAACAAAACCAAACAGCTGAAGCAAAAATGAAGCCAGTCATTGCTGGAAGAAACTAGAGATTAAATAATTGAAGGAACCAGCCTTGTCTAAGTATCAGCACCAAGAAAAGACTCAAATAGGTTTTAAACTTGCATGAAGTTTCTCATAAACTATGATCCTGAGGGACTTTGACAATAAAAAACAAACCCTTCTCACTTCAAAGAAGAGTATGTGGGAAGGAACAAAGTTGTTGACATGCTACTCCGGGTGTATAACTTCCCTTCTAATGAGGACACATACCAATTGCAGTGCAGGACAAAGGCAGATTTCTGCTGCGCTCACACCTCACTTCTGACCCTTAAAATACAGTGTGTGGGGGTAGGAAGCTTTTACTTCAGAATGTTTTGCAAAATCTCATTGTTGCAGTCAAAACTGTCCCAACACACTTTTACAGGCAGAGGTCACTGCACTACAAAGATGGATACTTCTTCTACCAATACAAAAGGTATTTTATTGGCTTTCATCAAGATGTATGGCAAGTCCTCTGAGTTCATGGCACCCAACTCTGATATATCCCATATTAAAACCACAGATAAAGTTCCTAGAGTTTACGGTTTAAACTTTGAACTCAGTTATACTAGAGGATAAATTAAGAAAAACTAGGTCATTAACATGTATCATGGTAACTTTTTAGTACAGTCACAGATATTCTGTCCATAAAATTGTTCAAGTTTGTAGGGTTATGACACTTTGCACTGCTTAACCTACTTGCCTCTAGGGCTTTATTCCTGCTTGGCACACATGAGCTGGGATTTCTCTATCCAAATTACAAGCCTACAAAACAAGTATCTGTATCTGAACTCTCTGGCTAGGTTCCCATTTCAGCCAGGGAGAAAAAGAACCATTTCTAGATTTATCTCCTCCTAAGGTAGAAATTGAACCAGCACAGACGGGTTATGATGAAGCAACAGCTACATTTATCCCTTGACTATGTCAGAGAGTGCACCACCAGCTCTGAGAGACACATCTAACCCTCAGGCTCTGGCTGAGTTCTGCATCACTTAGCAAATGGTGGCACCCAGCCACTGCTCTTTGGAGGTCATGTTAAGTACAGCTTCTCTTTAGCTCCCTATAAAACTACTGGAATATTTAGGCAAATAAGGTGCCTCAGTCTGAGAGAGGAGGAAACCAGACAAATTTATGCAAAATGTGGCACACCTTCCATCATTCAGGTGGTGGACACTTCAATGAGTATGAAGAGACCGTGTGTACAGACTGATTTGAGTGAAATCCTGATTCAACTAAAATCAAATGCAAAAACATGCAATCCTGAGCAGGCTCAGGATGTCAACCTTTTCCTGAAGAAATGGCACATTTGTAATGCCACAAAGGAAAGGACTCTCTGACTCCGGGGTGCACTTTCAAGGAATGTTAAGAAGCTTAAGCCCATCTCAATGATCTTACTGATTGCGATGTTCAGCCCACAGAATATAACAGGGGTCACAGACTGAGGCAAGTGAGAGTCTGGGTCTTGGGCTCTCAGAAGGATGATGAGTTTGAATCCTCCAGTGAGAAAAGAGCTGCAAAGAGGTCTCCTTTCCATCTCTCTAATGTATGAAGATAAAAAAAAATAATTATTTTTGCACTACCTCCCAAGGAAAGCAGTAGATGCTTTTTATTCAGATGGTGTTGTTCAAGCCTATCCGCAGCGTCCCTGCTCTGGCCACAAATCAGGGGCTACTTACAAACACTTGGACAATTCTATCAAATCTAACAATAGCCAGCAGTGGTGGGTAGCACAAAAGAACAGTCAGGTCCCGTGATTTTAGCCAGCCAGCTAATTCTGAGCTCCCCAACAGTCAGCAGGAAGAACCTTTAAGCAGTGTGTAAATACCAATGTCAAAGATACCTGATCTGTGTGCAAAGTGTAGCCTGCTACACACACACACAAAGTGTGACCTTTAACTCCAGGAAATACCTGTCAGCCAGCTGTGCCAGGGAAGAATCTACATGCAGAGCCTGTGATATGCTGATTCTCTTTTCAAGCCATCCAGGGTTTGTATCTTTTATTCCAAACATTAGAAAATGAATTGACTACAACCACAGCAGTCATGTAAAAGCAATGTAGCTGATATGAGTGATACAGATAACAACACCTTTCATCAAAAGTTCCCAGAGGTACTATGCATCTTATTCACAATAGTTCCAGTCCTATAACAAATTCTTGCTTAAATTTATACACAATCTCCTCCACTGAAATCTAATCATATGCGTAAGCCCTCTCAGAATCAGAGAATGGCACTGCACAAGAATTATGTTTGTCTCTGCTGATAACAAAACTCTCTGTAGGGCAAAATACAAAAAGAAACTCTGTTAACTGTTTGAATTCCTTGTTTTGTTCAAATCACAAAGACCATCATCCTACTCTGTCTGAAAATAATACAAGATATTTAATGACAGAAGATATGTAGGATTTTCTGCATCTGAAAAATGGAATATTCTTCTGGTAAGGTCTGAGCTTTTAAATGAACTTTCTCAACTAGATGACTAATTCTTTAGCAAAGACGGAAAAATCCCCACAATACAAATGAAGCATTAGAATGGGAGAAAGACCTGAAGAGATACCATTTTTACACACAATACTCAGCAACCTCAGAGACAGAAAACTATGTAAGATGTCACAATGAAATTAAATAACCTGCCTTTCCCCAGACTATTTTACTAACCTGCTGGGTTTCAATATCTATACAGATGAATCCTGAAACAAAAGGGAACCTTTTAGTTTATTAAAGAAGAATAACTACTCTTGTAAACATATAAAAAAATGAAAAAGCATTAAATGTTATTCTCACATTTTCAGACAGCACTGGCTGCCAAGTCACAATCCCATCAAAAATATGTATATAAAACATGCCACAAATGTGAGAGCAGTCTAAACCTGAATGCATAGCCTGTCTCATCACACAATTGAGATACAGAGCTGCGTTTTACCAGTCTAGAATTTTGGTTTTGGTCAACATCTGCTATCAGCAGCAGAGGACAAATTTCAAGAGTTAATTTGAAATGTTAGTGCTCTTTAGTTTCAGAAGTAGTAACTGCCACATGGTGTCAGGCCAGTGGGCCATCCTGCTCTCTACCAGCCGTGGTGTCCTGGTGGTATAGCTCCAAAAAAAACAGTAAATAGTGCAGAATGATGAAAAGCAAATTTCAGATTTAATTGTCTCTGAAGTTTAGGGAAGTTCCAGACCTATATTTGGACTCAGATATGACCCTATGCCAACATCTCACTAAAGTAAAACATAACCTGGGATTGGAATGTTGATTGCTTTGAGAACTTGCCGACATGCAGGTGTTTGCAATTTCTCTTGCAAGAGCCACCTATACTGAGCTTCCAAAAAACTCATACTTCTAAATATACAAAATAATAAACACAGGATAAAAGCATTACTAATGTGCATCCTTTCCCCCTTCCCATTTGTACCCCTTACAACAGTTTGCAAGCAGCATGGAAATAATCATTCCTATGATTATTGTAACACACTACAGTGAAGCAGCATAAACCCCATGCAGAGAGCTTGAGATGCTGTCTGCCCTTCTGTTCCACTCACACAAAGCCCTGGGTGCCCTTACCCACCTTGTAATTCAGCTCAGGTAATGGCTCTTAAATACATGCTCCCTCCCCAGAAGGCAGTCATTTATCAGTGTTATCAGATAACTGCTTATTTTGAGCTGTTAATGACAATATTGTTGTCTGCCAAGTGTACTGAAGCTCCTGCCTTCTGTACAAGTGAAATTCAGCAAATCAAATCTAGGGGCAGAGATCTAACCTCGAATGGTCTTCAGAGGCAACTTTTTACTCTGTTTCTAAACCAAGAAAAAGCCCAGGCTGTACTATTTGGCAGATTAGCCTCAGAAGAAGTGCAAAGTAAAGAAATATTTGAAAAACAAGTAGGTTCAAACACATACCACTGCCAAATCCTCTTTACTTGGAATAAGTCTTAGGTAACAAATACAATACAAAAAACAACCCAACTTGTTGATGCAGAAATCTTGAAACATAATGAAGTGAAAAATTGTATCAATATTTTACTGAAAGTCTAGACCCACTTTTAAGTCTCCTAGAGATATTTTTAATATATTGGAATTTAGATGGCAAGAGAATAAGTGGACCATAATTTAATCTCCCCACCTATCTAGTTGTATTAAAAAAATTAAACTGTCCTCTTTTACACTGATGGTTTTATAAACCTGTGTTTCCACAGACTCAGAAATCTCTTGTGTCCTTGGAACAGATGAAGACTTGCTCTTCACCCAGTCAGTGATGTGGACACAATCAGCAAACCCTCCCACCTGTTTGTGCAGCACTACCAGGCTGCTGCTCTCTCCAAGCAGGTAACATGGAAAACCCACTCAGGGCAGAGCTCAGTCAGTCCCTGGCAAACAGGAGGTTCCTGAGCTGATACCGCCTCTGGCTCCTTCAGGCAGTCTTCTCAGCAGTCAGGAATGTGGTATCTGAAGGCCACTCTGGCTCTCCAGTCCTCCCTCCCAGCCTGATACCTTCCCTAAAAGGTGTGCTGTATATTCCAATTATTGAGGAACACTATCTGCTAGATGGGTCCCAAGCACAGAGTCCAGAAGTCCCAAGGTTGATGGCCAACAGCTCTAGTCTTTGCTAACACAATGCAGACCAATGGAATCCCTATTCTACCAGCACCACTACTTAGGATTGTTATGTTCCTTCCTCTTCATCTTTCTAGGGAAGGTGGAAGAAGCCAAAAGCTGGTAGCACCCCACCAGAAAGACCCCAGTGTTTATGGAGGCACTACTGAAAAAGTCTTACAAGTCAATGGATGCAGAAGCAAATCCTTCCACCTCCAGCTCTGAGGCGGGAAGATCCATGCCTCCCTCTGCTTTACCCTTGGAAACATTTACCCCAGTTCACTTCACCCAGCAGAGCCTGTCCTCTCAGTATTCTGTTGTGGCACTTCCCAAAAAACCAGAAGTGCCTTCAGAAGCCACCAGAGGATCAGGCCTGTCACATTTTGGTTTTCCATCCTGCAAAATCTTTTAAATTCCTCTGCATTTAATAATCTACATCCATGTCTCATGTCCCACTTTCAGACTTGAATCCTTCTGATTCCTTCTAACCCACTGACAAGATGAAGGATTCTTTTTCTTAAATATCTTTTAACAAAACCTACGTGGAATATGCTCACTTGTGTCAGTGATCTGGAAAATGTGCTTTGTCTTTCTTCCAGAGAGCATGCACATTTCAGATTTCCCTTATGTTTTCATAATTATTTCTATCTTGATGGCTTTACTTTGTCAGTCCAGCTGATACCAGTCAGACAAGAGAAAAGATTTGAGGATGGCTTTTGTCTAGGAGGTAGCAGAGAAAAAAAAACCAGCAAAAATTCTGATAATGTCTCATTTCTTTCTAAAGACATATTAAGGGTATTTGCATATTCTGTCTGTTAAGCAAACAGCTATAATCGGATGACATGGCAAGAAAGCCTTGAAATGCTATTCAAGATTTAAGGTGTAAGTGCTTATTAAACAACAAAACTTTTGTATGAAGAATGCTCAAAGGAAATCATCATTTTAGGCATCTTGCTCAGTAACCTGAGCAATTCATAGAAATACCATAAAGACTGGGATACTGAACATAAGTTTATATGTGTGAAGTGTGTGCATGCTACAGTGAATATGCACATGGCCTATAAGTTTAGCTCACAATCCCAGCAGATAAAATGCTAGTTCCAGTAGAGCTCATGGCATGTTGAGAGCAGCTTTCAGCATTTCACTCAACCTCATCACTGCATCCGTCAGCTGCCCTCAGAATGGATGGGAAGATGAGAGAGGAATTAGCAAGACACAGCCTGTAATGGCTGAGTCATAGCACTAAATGTCTCTAACTCAAACTAACAGGGTCATTTAGGAGGGATGACTTGCTGTGCAGTGCTGAAGAAGGGATGAAATTCTGAGTACTTAACATTTTAGAATAAAACTCAGAGTTTCCCTTCAGCTGTGTTTAGTGTCTGAACAAACTCCAGGGCACAAACTCCAGTGCCAATTTAATACAGACTTCTATTTGCAGAGACTCATTAACGTTGTGCACAACTGCTTAAAAAAAGGTTAAAGTCTTGGCAGAAACAGCAATAGCAACTATTGATTCCAATCTAGAAACTCTTCAGAACTTACAGTGAGACTCACCACTTCGGGAAACATTGAAGCACTGAGCAGAGTTTTAAGCAGACAGCAAAGCACAGAGACACAACCAGCGGCACAGAGAGGTTGTGGGCACAGGCAGATCAACATCTTGTCCCTGCAGTCACCAGTGCCCTTTGCAGTGCCAGCTGATGCAGCCTGCAGGGACAAAGCTGTTGGCATCCCAGCTAACTGCTCTCCAGCAAATCAAATTTGATGATATACTTCCCTTGACTGCATACTTTAGTTCTGTATCAAAAACAGAACTTTAAAAGTGGGACACCACCATCTTATACTAGAAGAGGCTTATACTGGGCCTTTTGGTATACTAAAATACTGTAGATTTCCCCTCTGAAGGGCAGATAAGATATGAGAGCTGTGTGCCCTGCACTGCCATTGCAAACCCACTAGTGAAACAGCTTCTTAACTGGAGTCATGAAGGCTCAGACATGGACAGCCCTGATTACTGAAGGGCTCTCAGAGAAGCAGAACTGTTTGCTCAAGCCAAGGTACAGCTTAGCACCTTATCTGATGCCTGGAGGTACCTAAAGGTATCACTAACAAAATTTACCAGCTACATTAATTCCTTTTATATTTACTCCCCCTGCCCACAAAAACTTCCTACCTGGAAACAGTGGCAGGCAGTGAGTTGGACCTGCAGTATTAATTGTACTAGAATTGAAAGATAATAATGATGCAAAGGGATCATTATAAAAGATCACCAGGTTTACGTTCCTGCCCCTAAACATACTCCACTACACCTTATAGTATTTTTGGTGAAAAACAATCTAAACTATTCTTAAAGCCTTTCAGTCATGGTGAGACCACATACTCAGTCTCAGTATCTTCACTGTCAGAAAGCATTTCCAACTCTCAAATCCAAATCTTGTTCTCCCATCTGTTGCAAAAATAAGGATACATGTACTAAATGCATCCAGTTTGAGCTAATGCTTTCTTTAGAAGACTGGAAGAAATAGGTGTTGTCTGGTATTGCATTTATGGAGAGAGGCAACTAAAGTTGGTACTGAGAAAAGAAAGGCAGGCAGCAGAGGCATCAGGCAAACCCAAAAGTTAATAGTGAGTGATGTTTTGTAGACTAAATGAATGTAGATTTGATGACGTACATAAGTAACATCCTGCAGAGTCAGCAGGGAAACCCTAATTAGGCAGGATGGCCTTCCTCATCATTAATTAGAGGTGTATGCTTGACTGAAAATGTGCAATTCTTCCTAATACTGCAGGAGGCCCACAGGAAGCCTGCAGCATACAAGCAACCTGTTTCTCTCTCTTTTGCACACGCAGGCACATACCAAATGTTGCTGTGCAGCCTCTCTCTTACAGATGCGTATCCCCATGCACACACAGACATAAGTAGTGTGGGACACCTCCATCTGCTTCCTTTCCTTTCACAGGTACTACTTATCAGGTGCCCTGATTCAGAAGAAAGCAGAGTTAACATCCTTCTCTATGTGAGGAAGAAGAGACTGTTGAGCATGCCATGGTCAGTTGACAAAAAGGGGAAAACAGAGTAATAGCTGTATGCAAATTAACAGCTCACACCATTTCATAACACACATCTCCCAACAGATGCCACAGGTAATTATGCAACTGAGGGTAGTGCTTCTGGGAGCACTCATAAAATACAGCTTTTATCTTGCTGCTTCCAGCCCGTGTCTGGTAATGTATAAATAATGTTAACAGCATCCACACAGACGGTCAAAGATTGGATGTGCACTGGGTATATGCATGCCTGGTGAAATACAGATTTTGCTGCAAACTTGAGATATGCTAGAAGAGGAAGGAAGGGGAGAAAAAAAGGCCTCCCAACCTCCCCTTAAATAGACATACTAAGGTGCTACCTATAAGTTACAGGAGCTCCTTTTTAGATAAGAAAAGCTGGGTATTTTAGGACTTTCTGAATGTCCCTTTAGGCAAGCAGCCTTCAGACTGATTCAAGATAGGTTATGAATATGGGGGTGGCAGCTGCCTGACATGGGACTGGTGCCATATAGCAAGCTGACAGCTTTATATGCCAAGAAACTTCAGTAATGTGGCAGCTGTGATAAGCAGGAAACTCACTGTATGACACTATAGTTAACAACAGAATCCTCTGTAAGTGGAGCCAACATTACTGTAAAGATAGATGTCAGTGTGCTTAGGAAAATAAGCAAGAGATCAAAATTAATTTTTGCTGCATTTGGTCTCCCTTTCTCTCATTCTTCATGCACGGGTTCCAGCCATAGCAAGCTCCACAAATGTGTAGTCAGTTAATCCCATTTTATTGCCCACAGACCACAGACACACTTTTGCAACATAAAATGCACTAAATGCATTGTGGACACTTAAAAATTTGGTGACAATATGGAGAAGCAGAGGAGTTTTGAGGCAGGTATGCAACAAGAGAATGCATCTGTGTGAGGGCTAAAACACAAGTGTGAAAACATGAACTACTGATATTTCCAAGGATAGTCACGCATTGAGGTGCTGCTACAAGTTCTCTATTAGCTTTGGTTTTGTTCTTCAGACTTGTCAAAATGAGAGCAGTGTCTGAGAGGAACAATTCTGCAAAGCAGATGAACATAATTTTGTAAGTCAATTCTGTTTGTGAAGTTGGCTTTAGGTGCACTGAAATCACATTCTTGTAGTTTATCGACAAATGTATGCAATAAAGCAGGTTTACAGTGGCTACAAAATGAAAGATCTGATTATCAATAAAGAATTCCTCATTATGTGCCAATGGTAGGAAATACAGACAGATACGTGAGCTGAATAGAGGAAGGAGATCAAAGGAGCACAGCTAACTATTCAAATGCAACAATTTGATAGAGTAAGGAAACATACAATCAAAAAACTACTCACAGTGATTGCTGACACTGAGAATTGACAGTGGGCATACATTTTTACTGTTGTTTTCCTAAAGGTAAAATGCTGGGTTTTAACCTGAAGTTGAAACACAGCACTGCTCTCCATCCCTTTCTCTAAATTTTTACGGAAAGTTATTTTGTAATGCAGCTTGTATCATTTTATGTAAAAACACTGAAAAATAGTTACAATTCCCTGTTATGAAATATCAAGCTGGTTTTCCACTATACAAAGAAAAAACGATCTTGAAAATGGGAAGTATTTTCCTAGCATCTACCCATAATATTTTGTAAATAAAAATTTGTCATTTGGTGTATCATCCGTTTGTGTTAGTGCACAGTCGCTGTGGTGAACCAGTAAAAGCAATCTAATTGGAAAAAACCCACCCAAACCTCAAAAGAAGAAAGGATTTACATTCTTAAGTAAGTTTTACTAAAGAAACCCTCATCCTTTTGAAGTTTCTCTTCCACTTGCATTTTTCCATAATAGAAGAAAAATACACATTTAAACTACCAGCATTTCAGGCATCAGCAATTCTTAACTTTAGCTGGCTTTCTGAAACAAAGATTGAAGGAACAGACAACTTTTGTTTTAATTTTTAAAAAATGTAGTCTATTATGTTTCTTAGTTTTAAATTCCTAGAAAGTACTCACCCTGTTACATGGCTTTCTGTAAAATTACTCACAGCATGACATGGGCACAAATTCAGGGACACTTTGTACTCATGCCAGTTAGAACTAATAAGTGCATAGTAATTTCAGATTACTTGAACTCAAGAAAATTGTGTCATGCCCATCTTCTGTGTTTCAGCAAATCAGAGAAATTATTAAGAACCTTCCCACCAGGACTGACATCTGTGAATATGCTCCTTGTAAAAGAAAAGCAAAGACCACCTAGTTACTGATTTCTCAGCTACCAATACTTTTGGCCCCCCACTCTCACCTTGGCTTGGCAGAAATCAGTAAGGGCCTGTTGTTTCTTAAAAAAACTCCAAAAAACAAAAAAAAACCCCAACCCAAAAAACAAAGAAACCCAAACCCTCTACATGGAATGAAATGTTCTCAGTGTAGGTCCTAACAGCCCTCACTGTCAAGACCTGCTCTCAGTGGTGATCAGCATCATCTGAGCTGTAATAACAAGTTCCTGAATCCACAGGAGAAGGCCCTGAGGAGCCACATCACTGAACAGTGCAGTAAAGTGAGAAACTTTGCTCTTTTGCACGCAGGATTTGAATTTTTAGGGTTGCTGCTTTGGCTCCTTGATGGGCCTTAAATTCCTGCAGGAAGCAGCTGCCTGCGTGGCACTGCTCTCCAGAACCTTGGACAGCAGCTTCTCTCAGGCTGGTTTGAAATGCAATAGTAATAGAAAAGTAATCTCTGAAAGTGGATACCAGTTTGAGTTAGAAAAGCCCTTGCCAAAATATGCTTTCAGAGCAGGCACAGCACATATATTATTGAAAAGCTTTGTTTCTATAAGGCATGCCAAGCTGGCAGAAAGGCAAACTTGAAATTTAGAGGTGATTGCTAGGGAGCTGGTCAAGAGGGAGGAACTAGACAAGAAGGAATTAATAGTATTTTGTTTTTTTAAAGAATAAATCTTGAGCTAGTTTTCTTTTTTATGGCAATCTTACATTATTCATCTGTCTTTCTAGGTCAGCAAATAGGAGTAAATTTTATATGTGACACTTCTCTTGTAATCCAGTGGTACAAAATGGACTCTCACAGAAAGCTGCAGTATTTCACTCTGCTGTCCTGGCATGAAGGGGGATACATTTTAGGGTCCTTTGTGGTTTATGTGCTGATATTGTGCCTGGTGATATCCTTGTGTCTTTCTGAGAAGGGGAAAAAAGACAACACAAAAATAATACAGAAGTAAAACTAAGTAACACAGCCTCTATATCAAGGATATCATTTCCCTAGGGAAAACTGGGATGATTTTTCATCCTCTTTGGATTCTGTCATCTTTCTCAAAGTCTCTGTTTATCCACAGAACTTATTTAAAGGACAAGCACTAAGGCTATCAGAATGCACTGCAGCAAATTCTGACCCACTACTAAGTGAATAGGGGGGTGGGTAGTGGAACGAGGCCTGGCACAGCTGTGATTTAAAAAGCCACCACCACACCAACTCATTTTATAATAATTAAAAAAAAGGCACAAGCAAAAAGCAACTGAGCAGTGTCTGATTACTGCAGAGAAGTCACTAATTTAGGTAAAAAAAAGGTCTAAGAAACTGAACCTGCTACTGCCAAATCCTTGTTCTTATTATCACTCTTTTCTATTCAAGGAGAAATAAAAGTAGGCAGCATTTTCCACCCCATGGAAATAACCTGTAGCTCAGACTTCAAGAGCTGATAATGCTTTTATACTGAAGATGACCATAGCTAGGTGTAATCTCCATCCTTTATCACCAGGTATGACAGCAACTTCTGTAAGGCTAAATCCAGGTTACTGGCCCTGAAGAATTAATGACAGTTTTCTACATGTTTACACTGTAAGCAGAATGAGGGAGAGCAAAATGCACACTAATAGAATGTCACTAGTAGATCATGAATATTACAATATTTCTCCAAAATCACACAAAAAGCCTACATCATCACCAAGACCTCAATTCAGTTGTGCAAATTTATGACTTAAAAAAAAAAAAAAAGAAAATCCAAGCACAGCTAATTCCCACCACTGTCCAAGGACGATTCATTTTCATCCTGGTACAATTTCACCACAGAAGGACAGATGTATTCAGAGCAAACTAAAGAGTAAGTTCTTGCAGAGGATTCAGATGCATAAAAATAGTTAGGTGTATGGTTTCAATATAATTCTCAGTACACACCAGCAAGACATGCTGTCAGGACCCTGTACTACAGCTGCCTTCTCTGTCTTTCCACCCTGTGGATCCACAGAAATGAGATAAATAAGTTCCTGGCATGAAATCTCTTGAATCCATTAGTGGCTATGCCTGAAGAGTTTGTCATGAGGTATTAGGCTAAAAGTAATAGGAGATACTAAATCCAGCACAGGATTCAGCTTGTGAGACAAGTTCTGTAGTGGCACTGCAGAAGTTTGGCTTTAGATGATGTTCTTAAACAGAAACTTAATATAAAAATCAATTTGTCTGTGAAAGAAACATTCACTATTTGCAAAATTGCTTAAAGAAATCTCTGTCACAGAGGTCATTGATGCTTGACCTCTTCAGGTGTTCATATTACAACAGACAATATCAGGATTTTGTTTTGTTTTAACAAACGTAAGTTCATTTAAGTTTGAGGTAGTAAATATAAAGTCTCAAGAACGTATACAAAGTTCCTTTACATGTCAATTTGCTTTAAATATTTGTAAAATTCTGATCTTATAAGAAGGGTAACAGGTCACTGTAGCACTTAAATTAATAAATAAAATAGCAATAACAAAAAGCCTTGCTTGGTTTCACAACTCCGGGACTGCATAAACTACATGAGGTCCATGTCAAATGGAAGGAAGAATTAAAACTGGACCCACAAAATCCCCAGTAAAGAGCTGGCGGAAACCCAAACACTTATGAATTTTACAGCCTGAGGATTGTTCACCCAGTTACATTTCCAATTTTTGACACAAGAACAGCAGAACTCAAGAACATGAGCCAAAAATTTTGGCATTGCTGTGGCAGTTCATCCTCTTTCCCCTGTTGCTCCAGTTCTGCTTGTCTTGATACAGACTGGAGAGAGCAGCTCTGTCTCCCGTGTGTACCTGAACAGACAGGCAGGCAAAATATTAAACAGCTACAGATGCTGAAAGGAAAGCAACTGTTCAGTGAACTCTTTGGTTGTTTTTTTTTAAAGCTTTGCTTTTAGGACAAAACTGATGAGAATGTCTGATGATTATTTAAAAAAAAAAGGGAAAGAAAATGTGTCTGATAGGAGCACAGCTAAAGCTCAATCTATTTATGTAAAAAAACAGAGGCAAACTGCTGTTAATGTCCTAGAGAGGCACAGAAATTTCTGCTAATCTATTAACAGGGGACAAGCTGCTCTTTTGGCACAGTGAGGGCTCATGTTGAACTACCACTCTGGCAATCATTTTTGCTTAAATTCCACACATCCCGTTCTGCCTAAGACAGACACTCCTCACTGTTAATGTTCCCAAACAGCTGACACACCAGAGCAGACCATTTACTATTTCCCTTTTTTTTAAATGTGGAGCTACAGCACAAGACTTCTCATTCACAGTCAGTCAGTGCATGGGGCAAGGTTTCATCTCAGCAGGAACAGCTTTTCCCCAGCAGTCTGGTTGAGAGAGGGCATGGGAGAGTTATGTAGTTGGTAGGAGCTGGTGCTTATTGCTTGATGTACCTTGAGGGGGCTCTCTGGTCCAGCCTTCCTATACCTATGACCAGCCCCGTTGTTGCCTTGTTTCACCCTGGTCAAGTAGGCAATGCCAGCTGAGGTTCACAGTACAGACTCAGCATTCAACAGGAGAAAAGGCAAAGGCCTACAAGTTTCTGAAAATGGAGTAGTACCACAGCAGTGCTCCATGGAGAAGGACCAGCATTCATCCATGGGGAATCAAACCAAAGTAAAGAAAACTCCTCTTTTTAAACATATCACTCTGAAAGATTAGGCTTAATGTGAAAGTTCATAAGGTGCTGAGATTCCAGGTCCTAACATTCATTTTTCCCATAAGCTAAGCACCTTGGGAGAACACAGTTTTATTTCAATTCTCAGACCTCCATTCCTGGTCACAAGAATAGCAAGGGAAAGAAAAAGGATTTCTTTCCATATTATATTCAGGGTGCCCCACACTGCAGGCTATTCCTTCCAACAGCAGTGTACTCCTTAAGTGCTGCTCTAAGTGAGCAGGAAAATGAAAACCTAACCAGGCTTACCAGGTGCAGTGAAATCCATCTAGGTGTCTGTCACTTCACAACACACCCTGCATTGCAGCTCCCCCAGACTGCGAGGTAGCAGCTACCAGGAAGACCTAAATGTTTCCAATGACATTTTTTTAGGCCTAAGAGAAGCAAAGAAGCTTGGTGAAAATGTACCTGTGTGTCTTTGACAAAGACATAAGCACTAAAGAGTGTTCTGTCAGAAGTCAACATACCAGAATGTCACGATGAGAAGAGAAATGGAGAGAAGCCACAGCAGAAACAGCTATCACACCCACTGCAAGAGCCTTAACTTGGGGAATAAAATAGAGGTTCTTATCCACACGTCCTTTGCGTTCTCTTACCTTCATAGCCATCCTTTATGGGTGTGTTCTATAAGTGTGTGACTTAATTATCAAAATGTCTCCAGTCTCATGCTCTGCAGTGTTCCAGTAAGACATTTACCTGTGTTGCCCTTGCTGAACTACATTCTTATGTTTGATATGCTGCTCAACTCCTACACCATAGTGCCATGGGAGTGCTTGAAAGGAGTAGATGGCCACCAAATTCAAAGCAAGGGCTGCTCTGCACTTCTCCTGGGAAAAAGTGAATGTTTATCTCCGCCCTTCTGTTCTCTCCTCTCTCCCACCAAGCTTTCTACTAAACACAATTACATGCAGCATTTGACAACAGTGGTGATAAATTATGTGCTGCTTGAATTGAAAATGTGAAGGATAATAGGGATAAATATCAATGCATTCACAGATGACATAAATGCATTTCATCACTTTCAAGGCTTTTTGGTTGTGTTCAGGGATGACTTGCATGAACTAATTCCTCAGTGCATTGTCTTAAAAAAATCCTCTGGAGGAAAAATGGACTGTGCCTAAGAGGTAGATGACAGAAAAGAGGAAAAATGATGAAAAACCCATAAGTCCCAAAGGGAAACACTTTAGGGGCATGGAAATCTCTCAGCTGAGAAGTTAAGAATTTTCCAGTTGCACTAAAACTGGAAATTGAGTTTGGCTTTCAGGTAACTATAATTTATTCCCTTCTGACTAAGATTTATGTGCTGCCGGAAATACTTTCATATGACTTATCTATAATAATTACAGGTGAACACTTCTGCAACAAGAAGAGTCTTATTGTTGGCCTTGATTAAACATGAAAGTCAGTCAGTCATCTTACAGCTGTGGCAGATGTTGTTCTTGTAGACACCATAGTTAAAAACTAATGTATCTCTATTAATATTCTCCAGTATTAAACCAGAAAGCTTCCCAGAAATCCCTTCAGTGTAAAAAAAAAGAAAAACTCAATTTACCTATGGATGTTTCTAATGGAAAACTTCAGAGAACACAAGCTAGCACAGAGAAGGCTCAGAGATCAAACCTCTGAATTCAAACTGAGGAGTGTAGAGGGTTTCATCACTGCTTAGAGCTTGCTTTAGTCCTACACATTTCTTCCAGCTTTCCTGTGTAAAGAGCACAGGACAGTACTCTGCAGGCTCTCACAGATGTCCTGTGCAATCTTCAGCAATTGTGTTAACCTTTAAAATTTCAGTACATCAAAGAGCATCTTTCAGTTGCCAGCACTAGACACCTCCTGCATCTCTAAGAAACGGAACAACAAACCTGCCTAAGCACATCATCACATTGGCAGGCCAGCAAGTTGTGGCTTTTTAGGATACTCTGCATGCAGTCCACCAGAATACACATTCAAGATTGCTTTTAGAAAGTTAAATGGCCCAGGGAGGCATCAGTGGAGTGCTACCATCAGAAAAAAGAAAAAGACTGTGATTGAAGGAAATGCAGATGTTCCTAAATGGAACAGGTTTGCATTTCCATTCCTTGGGGGGGGGGGGGGGGGGGGGGGGGGGGGGGGCG
>JAWWLZ010000174.1:9193693-9212154 GCA_035041345.1 Poliocrania exsul
CTCCTCCTGCCCCTCCCCCCCCATTTTTGGTGTTCCTGTTGGCAACTGTTCTACAACAACTAGTGGGAACAAGCACTTAGCAGGGGATGGAAAGAGAACCACAAAGACACCCATCTGTCCTGAACCCTCTCAGATGGAGACACACACACTCTCCATATGCTTTTCCTGCCCTCTCAACATAGACATGGCTGTCATGGCTCTTGGCCTCTTCTCTGGGCTTTCCAATCTCCTGGAGTACTTCAGGGCCTCCCCATGACTTTGGGCACCTGATGTGAACTCTTTGGTTTCCACCTCTCCTCAGCTTCACTCAGCTGTAGGAGCAGATTGCACAGCTCCTGAAAGAGAAGCTTCTCTTCCCTTCTAGTGACCCAGAGGCAGGAAAACCATTGCAACTACAGAGAAGTTGCCGACATCCATGTATTTTTAACAGGACTCAGTACAAGCAGCCTTTAGGCTATGGACCACAAAGTTGTTTCTGGTGCTAGCCTTTGTGGTTCAGGCTGCAAATGGGAACTGCTCAGCAAGCAACTACATCTCAGAACCCTTTTAAGAATTAGCTTAAAAAGCAACAACCATCACAGGTGTATCATTTCACAGGTACAACTAATCCTGTTGGAAGATTTTCTTTGAATGAGTTGGGCTTTGCTGACCCTCCCCAGCAAGGAGGTCTCACCTTAGTGCTTGTTAGGAAGGTGTAGCTGCAGTGATGGACCAGAGATTGGCCTCTCCTGACATGCCATGGTCTGGCACTGGCAAAATCTGAAGAGCAACTGTGGAAAACCTGTCCCATGAAAACTGCCTGCAGTTATTCTTCAGGGCTCTACTTTCAGGCTAAGCAAAGCCAAAGCCATACACTGCTCATCATGGCAACAATTCATGCCATGGAATTTCCAGCACCTCCAAACATATTGCATTGCCACTGGGGCACAGAGGGGAGCTCTGTGTGCCTCGCTGAACAGCTCAGAGAAACAGGAGCCAAAACAAGAGCTGAGCCAAATGGTTGCCTTTTCTGTGACTCATATGACAAGCAAATATTTTGAGGTCAGAAAAAAACTGAGCTTTTCCTGTCTACAGGCAACCAACTGCTTTCCATTAACATGTCATTTTGTATTGAGTCCTGTGCAAATTTGAACAAGACAATTCTAGACAACCTAAAGAAAAAAATGGAAGCACTGAAAAAAATTATATACCTATACTAGCTATGTGCTGATCCAAAATAAACTATATTTATATCTTTGAGAATGAAAAATATATTACTTTCCTGATTTATTTGTTACATAAAAATACCAGGAGGTATATTTATGCCATGAATTCTTTAATTTTGAAATGACAAATATTCATGGTATTAGAGATGGAGCTGAGCAGCATAATAAGGCATTAAAGTGCACTTTTCATCTGTTGACATCTCTTTTTAAGAACAGAAATTAAAATGCTGAAAATAAAAAGCATCAGTAATCTTGAAGGTTATACTCAGAGGGCCCAGTAACAGTATGCAAATAGAGAAATAAAACAGAATAAAACCTCACATTTCTAGATGAAGAAGCTTGGAAACCAAATGATGTGTATTTGTTCATTACAATTCAATTAGCACAGCCCAGTACTAAGGACCAACAGTAATGCTAAATATAAATTGAAGACTGTTTGTGGGTGTATCTGTACTTACATATATATATATACACATATCTCAAGAGCAATTGTCAATATGATAAGTGTTGAAATAAAGACTGTTGAAATGCTTCTGAGATTTAAGTGGAGTAATATTGCCATTTTAAACCTCACTTCCAAATCTTTTTCTCAATTAATTTCTGAGAAAAATTCTGAACCTAGGTTTGATTTAAATGTTTCCTCAAATTTCCAGTTTTTCTTTACTGAACTGGGGAAGGGAAGAGAGAGGAATACATTCTCTGACAGTTTCTGCATTTCTCACTTGTATTTATTAAGAAGTGAAAGGCACCTAAGTGTTCTAAGGTACCATATGCAGTTAAGAGTTGTTTAATGCAGGGGATAAATTATAGATTCTTTGAAGGAGCTGACACCCCACAGAGGTAAAGGCGGGTAATGATCCACACTGACAAGCCAGCAATAAATCTCTTCTAACCAATGCGAAGGGCAGTGGTATAAACTGTGTCCCCAGGAGATCTGCAGCTCAGCTGTGCAGACCAAGACCACCTGCCTGTCCCTCAGAAGTTGTATCTCAGGAGAGCAGAACAGCCCAGCACACACAGCCCCCTTGAATTTGATTTTCATTTGTAAGCAAGAGGTATTTTTTCTCCTGTACTGTTCACAAAATCTTTGTGTTACATAGCCATACTCTCTGTGTTAAGGATTATTTGACCCTCCATCAGTAAATACACTGCACAATATTTATCTGATTAAATGTCAAATAGAAATGGCAGGAAACTAAATGACAAAACAATTCCCCTCTGCTGTTTTGCACAAGCATGCAAACCAGACATCAGATAATGCAGAAATAACACAACACGTGCCTATCAAAATCTAAACAGACATGTATTTTCCAGACCTTACATACAGCCAGTTATCTGGTTCATCATGCTGGTCTGCTCTAGGATGTGCTGATGCCATTTTAACATTTTACTACAGCTGGCAGTAGCCTTCTTCCAATGTAAGTGATCCCAGACTGGGAGAGAGACGGTGCTAGTACTTCAACAAGAAAGATCACAGCACAGTTATGCATGGCCAGAAACATATTCAGTAATGATCCATCATGCTATCTCTGGCTGCTTTACGTGCAGAAAGATCATCTGCATTAATCTTCCCAGTTTCCAGATCCACACAGTGCATCTTATACTATGCCAAAAGGTGCTCTGGGTGGCACTCGAGTTCACCATTGCAGCAGGCTCTATTGTTGTCAGGGATTTTTTGTGTTCCTCCCGCCTCCCCTGCCAAGACTATACTAGGCATCCCCTTTCAGAAAAACGTTTTTAAAGTATTTCTGTCTCAAAGGAGAGGTTCTTGCTACTCACTGTTTCTCCTCATACCGTGCAGCCAGCAGCCACAAAGAGATCCTTGTTCCCTTGTGCTTGCGTACGCGCCTCTGTCCATCATCTCCTGTGCTGCGGACCCGGTGAGACTCTTTAGTGTAGAAAAGCAAACAGTGGGATGCAGAATCTTTCATTCCCTCCTGGCTGAATGATTTAGCAAATTTACCCTGGATGGCTTTTTTTTTTTTTTTTTTTTAATTCAATTTCTACTGGACACAGTGCATGTGCAGTAGAGAAAAACTGTGTCCTTTCAGCAGAATTCAGGGAGTTTTCACCACTGAACAAAGTGCATTGTCTGCAAGCAAATATACTTGACAAAAGTCCATGCCAAAAGGAGTGGCTGGGGAAGACAGTCTTGGGTTCATTGCAGGCTTCTATAGCATCCAAACTCCCACACCTGCCACTGCAGATGTCAGGGAACAGATCCCTGTCTGCCCACAGGAGACCTGGGGACAGATCCCCACATGGAGCAAAGGGACACGGTTCCCTGAGAGTGCACAGCGTTGCACCTGGCAAGGAGCTAGCTTAAGTTCTTGCTTCTTTCTCTTCTGAGCCACAAGTATATCTG
The DNA here is from genome assembly GCA_035041345.1 of Poliocrania exsul. Taxonomy (NCBI): domain Eukaryota; kingdom Metazoa; phylum Chordata; class Aves; order Passeriformes; family Thamnophilidae; genus Poliocrania; species Poliocrania exsul. The sequence continues at coordinate 9,197,264 of JAWWLZ010000174.1, forward strand.
ACATATCACTAAAACTGCTTGTGAGAGCAAAGTGCAGCTTCATTTACCTCCACTGTCTTGCCTCAGATTTGTAAAGAGAGAAGAGGAATCAGCACCCAACTCCTCACAGGTTTGAATCATATTTGCCTGTGCAGAAGGGCTATGAACTCCCCAGGTGTGTAAATGAAACCATCTACCTTAGTGCCCACATGGGACAGCAGCAGTGACTTGCCAGGGGCCGGGGCAGCAGGGGCTCGGCTCAGAGCTGTGTGTGCCAAACACAGCCTCTGCCAGGGTCCCACCTGCCTCCTCCAACAAGGCCAGCTTGATCGGGAGTTGACTGTTGCTGTTGTATACCAGCAGCGAGCTAAAGGCTCCCCAGAGACTGTTTATAGAAAGTGCTTCTGAATGTATGCTGCAGCATAGATGGCTCCCATTTAAAACTAAAGATGGGCCTTTTATCAAAAGATGTGGCAGGCTTTCTTAAGGGTAGCTGTCACAGGTGGAGGTGTAAAAAGAAGAAAAAGCCTTCCTTTTCTCTATCGTTTCAGGGTTTTTGCAATGTTACCAAGCATTTTGAGGGCAAGATAATGTCAGATACATCTGTCTTTGGCACTTTTAGGTATGTATCACCTTGGAATCTAAGTGCTCAGGCAATATGTGATAACACCCTGAAATACTTCCACCTCCTACAACTTCTCTCTCATCTTTTATTTAATCTGAAATGAATTCAGGTAACTTCTGATTTTGCCTTTATCTAGATCTGAGGTACAGAAGAAAAAATAGGCTTCTATAATTTGGCAACTAGTAATAACATTACAAGTAAAATTAAAATCTCTAATTCAGAATGAGCACTGAATTAGGAAGAAGGAATAAATGCTCCTAATTTTCTGAGTATAATGTCTTTCAAATTATCACATCACTGTTATTTTCTTGTGTATCCTCTGGTCACTGAGGGGGTATTGGGAAGCCTGTCTGTCCTTAAAATTATATAGGACATTAAGTCAACATGCATGTAGTGATCAAATGTCAGCATATGATCACCATCACCCTCACATGAGGAGATACTCGACTCCTACATAAAAATTAAAAATTAACAGGCCTCCAGAAAAAAAATCACCATCACCAAAGCCACAACACACCAAAATCCCAGCAGTGCTGCTGAGAGGAAGAATATCTAGTAGAGAATTAAGTTCCACAGATACAGAAAATCTATCCCCAGGATGCAGAACAAGCTGTAGCTTGCCCTTCAATAGAGATGGAGATCTCTCCAATAGTGCAAAAATGACTGTCATTCAAAAGGAGATCAGACTGTGTTCAGCCAGTCATTTTCAGGGGCACACATGCAAGCTCTTGCAGCTCACTAGTTATTGTGTGGAGACTCAGTTGGGTGTATCATTTTAAATTAGGCGTTCTGCTAGTGCAACAGCATGGCTGCCAAGGGACTCAAGAGCATGGGTCAAGCCTGGTCACATCAAACAGGAACTGGATGGCTTAAAGTAGACAAGAAACAAATGGCCCAGATAGGAACATGCCTTTGAAATATGCAGTGTTTGAGTTTTAGACCTTAACTTGGCCTATCAGAACAGAAATAACACTTGGCACTTTTGATTTGCATCCAAACCAACCTGAAGGACACAGATTCTGATCAGGATGTTGAAATGGAAGTCTTTTTTATCTACTGAGTAAGCTACATAACATACACGTGCGATCACTGGGGTAGGGACACCACCTCATAGGTGACTGCTCACTGTACATCCCTTCCTGACATATTTACTGTGACTTTTGCTTCATTAAATTCTACTTTCTCACATTTTTTTGACGAGTTACAGCTCTTACTGCACAATGTGTCAGCTTTATCCACCCTTCTGTCTTTGACAAAATGGCTGTTTTACCAAAAGCACATAAGAAGTCATGCATTTGTGATACTGGCAACATCTTTATTTGAAAATTCATCTTTAGTCAAAGAAGTGTAGGAGTCCTAGTAAGTTTTAACCTCAGTTATTTATTTCTATCTCTTGCCTAAAGCATTTAGCCTTGGTTTATTTGTAGAACAAGTGCTTCAGTAAACTCTGAGTACCTCCTGGGTGAAGAAATGAGAAGAAACTCACTTCAGAGTCTCCAGTTCAGGTGCATTGCTGTTTCCCTCTTCCCTTTTCCTGGGACTACATCTGTCCACCCTCTGGGCACAGCACTTAGCTGTGTAACCACTGCATAACAACAGGGTGCAAGTGAAACCCAAGACTAGAGCTAAATATCTTATTAAAAAAAAAAAATCACTTAACACCTTCTGCACAGAGGAGGCAGTAGTCTTTCAGTTTTCAAAGAAAGTAAAATCCCACATGGAGTGATTTCAAATCAGCCCTCAAGATCTGAGAGAAGCAAACTCATGTGCCACCCAGTGTCACAGGAGAGCTGCAAAGTACTGGCTAAACCAGGGAGTGGGGAAGGGGAGTAGGAGAGTTTTATTCCCAAATAATCAATGCAGATAACTCTTTCTGCCATTAACAATGTGCAACAGCAAAACTCAAGTTAATTTTAGGTCTGTTATGAATATAGCATGAAACAGAAGTACTTTTGAATGTAGTGTACAGATGGGAAAATAGAGATACTTGAGTGGGTTTGGCTGGTCTCTCCCTACATAAATGATACATCGTAAGATCCCAGTTTCAATGTCCAAAAAGAAAGATATAATTCCTTTAAAAGATGTTAGACAACACTAAACCAGAAACCTAGTCCATCACAAAACTTCAACTGCTTCCTCCAAAGGAGATAAGTAAACATTAAAACCTCAATAAGAGTGCAATAAACACCCCTCACAAGGAGCAGAAAGCCATGCTATTACTAAGAAAGTGAAGTGTCATACTTAATACATATGTAAACAAAAATTACAAGGCAGTGGGCTGATGCATGAGCCTTTCCCCTTCAGAGAGGATCTCCCCATTTTTGTTCTCTCAAAAACAGTGAATAATTGTGGTTTCCCATCAATATTTGCCCATGGCACACTCTGTGTTTGGCTGACCTGACAGTGCATGTGAAAAAAAACCCAAGGTGGACAAAGCGTTACTTCAGTAACATGTTTGCATTATACTTGGCATAATATGGGCCATTTTCTTCAGTTTAAGAAAAAAGTAAAGGATTAATACATGTAATGTAGTGAGGAAGCAGTGCATTCACTCAAGTCCTAGACTAGTGTGTTGCCACCTTTCAGTCAGTTCTCAGCACACTCTCATACTCTGCCTTAGATATTTCACCACTCCTTAACTGGGAAAACATTTCTTTCATGATGCAGAGGAATCACAAGATGTTATTAAAAACTCTGGTCAGTGTGGGGCACATGATGTTATATCCAGTTTCACAGAAAATAAAAAGTATGTGTTACAGACCAAGTCTTCGTTTTACCACTCCATACATTTATGTAGTACTTCAATTGAAGGCAAATGAGATCATAACAAACCTAGACAAGCTCAGGAGATCAGTACCCTTTGCATCTGCCCAGACAGCAACACAGGTGATATATACAGTGAAAAAAACTAAGGTGCAAGAAGTTTTATGTTCAACTATTTGAAGGACTGGATCCATTATTCTTCTAGCTAGATCACACATTGTGTGATATTTTATGCCCTATCTGGTACACTAGTTGGAAGCTGCTCTCCTCTAGGAAAAAAAGTCAAGTATATTCTGTGTCTTGCCCTATTTTTACTGATAGGGTCAGATGTTAAAACACTCATGCTGAAGCACTGGCTGCTTGAAGTACATTCATTATGGGGATCATCTCACCAATAGCCAGGGCTCAGTAAAGGTCAGTTGACCTTCCTGAGAATCCTTCAAACAGCAGATGCAGCAAAGAGAAACAAACCCACACAAACTCACAATTCTTCTACTAGAGTCATTTATCAGGAGATACAATACTGTTTGTTGGGAGGAAATGCTTCCCCTGCAAAAACTTTCAAAGTTCTTGGAAAAGCACTGTTCTGGCAAAGGGTGGTTGTTTATAAAGCATTACTATCACACAAGGTTTGCATGGGGATGTAAGGATGTACACATGAATTCCACTTACTACCTGGAATGGAATAAGGACCTGAGGAGAATGCCTGCGTGAGTTGAGCTCTCACTAACAGAAGAGGGGGTGCAGCTTGCTCAGCATTCCAGTGACAAAACCACTCTTCTCTGCCTACACTTATCCAGAGCCTGCCAAGATCAGTGCACAGACTCCCACTGACTGTGAGGCTGGAACTCATGGATCCAAATGAGCATTGTGCTTCAGGAGATGTAACATTTCATGCTTGAAAGACAACAAACAGTAAAATAAAAATCACTAACAGAGTTCAGAAACAATTGTTTTCTTGCAGCACCAATTGCCCATATGTGAAAGCATTGCTTAGATGCATTCCTGTATACTAACATGAGTTAATTCTGTCCCTGCAGCATTTGGATGTCTTACTGAAGAGCCCAGCTTTAAAGAGAGCTTGCTATCTGCTGAGAAAAACCCTGCTTGTTATGTAAGCAGAGCTGTTTGTAAAAGAAATCTTGCTTTTTCTGCAAACAGATATTCACATACCTGTCTGTACAAAAACCCAACCAGATTATGGATGGGAACAGCAAAGGGACATACAAGTGTGGCACCATGTCTTAATATACATGCTGCAGCAGAATATAAGAGGAGGACAAACTCCTCCAAGTTTCAAGAAATTTCCCCTAAACTGGCAAGATCCTTCTCTCTAGTGTTGGAGATTGTGTTATTACCTATTTAGGCTTGCACATGCAAAGAAATATCAAGGATACAGAAGCATCTAGGAAAAAATCAGGGGCATTTACTAATTGTTAGACATCCAGGAAGCATGACAGAGTCTTTCCTGTTTGAGAGGTCTCTTGATCATCTTCATAATCTCTCTGACTTTTTTTAGTGGAAACGCTAACCTAAAGTTTGGTCACTAAAGGATGACAGAGACTCAAACTGTTGCAATAGGAAAACATGCATTACCTCAGCAGCAGCAAAAGATCCCCAAATTAATTCTTATTGCTATCACTGTCACACAAAGTTGAATACTCCTCCACTCTTGCAACAAAAGACTAATTCTTTACAGGGCATTCTGTATGAAATCCTCACTGTGTTTTCCTTTTTCTATGTATGCCAATAGAAACTCTTCAATGTTTTCAGTTAAAAGCCACTTGATTTTGGGAAGGCAAAGCCTTAAAAACCTCCTTCTATTTTGCCTTATCCACTGGGACAAGGTTTCACTCTGCTCCAAATAACAGAGCATAATGGAGCATTTGTGAGTGTACTCCCATCTTTTATAAATAAATCTGACAGCATCAGAGATAAATCCAGTCCCTTGAGGGTGAGATCAGTGCACAGTCGCATGTTCGTATGAGTGTACACCTACCATTAGTCTGAAAAAAATCAGAACCTACTGACATAATGGGTAGTTGTGATCAAGGCAAAATAAAGCTTTCTACCCAGTGCCTAAATTTTTCTGTCACTGTTAATCATCTCCGTTTGGAGCAATGTTTCTTGTTTACTAGCACACAACTGTCTGTAGACAGGCTAAATATTTCTCGCTCAGTGCTACTATAGTACACTCACACCAGGATTCAAACCTGAACTGCCAGCGAGAGAGATGCTCTTTCTCCTTTCTCTCTCTTGCACAAAGCCAACACACCTGTAAAGCTGTCTTTCCCTGACACAGACTAGCAGGTTTCGTCTAAGGGCCCTGTCTTAAGGGTCTCCCATTCCTTTACACAAGCCTGAATTAATGAGCAGCACCCCTGTACTGAGCAAGCACAATTAATCAGCATGACTAGATGTTGCCAACACCTGCTCAGGTCCACTGCCAAGGTCACAACCCCTCTGTGCATCCTGTTGTGAAAGCACAGAGCCTGTTGGGTTCTCTGATGAGAGCCCAAATTTTGTCACCCTGCTTCTTGCAGGTGTTGTGCTGAAGGGTCTATCTTCCTGCTTTCACTGAACTGGGCCGATAAACAACACACCGCTGAGGGCTGGAGGAGGCCAGCAAAGTCTAAAACTGAAAAAGAGTGCAGCTCATGTTATAATAGCAGCTCTCTGGCAGCTGCCTGTGGAGGTTAATTGCCTTTCTAAAGAGTAACGATTCATCTTTTCACCCATACCATAATATCCTTCAATACTAATTCTTATTTGGAAGACAGGAAAACTAATGACAGAGAAAAGGTTTAATATATATAAGTCAAAAGAAAGAATAAATTTGCCATAATGGGGTACTAGACTCCATCAATAAAAACTCCTACCAAAAGATCACAACTCAGAGTATTCCCAGAACATAAATATTTTGTAAGATACACCATCATTAGCAAAACCCATCAAGCTTTTGTTTCAATAAACAGCATCTGCCAGGAGCATCTTCTCTGAAACAGACAATATTAAACAAAATTTGGTCTCTCATTTATTAAATGGGCAGCCTTCTGGGCTCATGTCTCAAGAGTCTTCCAAAAGCTTTAAAAAAACAAAGAGACCTTTTGAAAGAGGCTCATCTCATTTGCTTCAAGACTTTCCATCTTAAATACTCTACAGGTGTTATGACAGCACTAATGTTCTGGACCTGCTGAATCTCATTTTGCTAAAAGCACCCATACTCACTCCTGAATCCCCCAACTATACTAAGCAACTACATACCCACCTTCCTGTCTTAGCAATAGAAAGTATTTTTTTTATTTCAGTTAAAGAAATTCAGTCAATGAAGGGAGGAAAACCAGCTCTGAAGGGACTCAGATGTGCAGGATTTAGTGTAGGAGTAACATATCCTATGCACATTCTACCTTAGCCATGGGAGTATTGGCCAGCCCTAGCCAGGTCCTTGGGCTCCTGACAGAATCTGCCACCAGGAGAGAGGGAAAAGGCACCTAGAAAAATCTCTTCCTCCCTCTCTGTGAGAGGCACAGAAATAAGCAAAGAGAAAGTAGGTATCACAGGGTTACTGCTTAGCAGGGGCTGAACTACTGATCCCAATATGCAAGGTTCCTTCTCTCATAACCAAATCCATAAGTTACTTAGTGTAGTAGTCATTAAAATACCCATTAGCTTCCCTTCTGCCCTCATTCACCTTGAATATCTTGTGTCATTTAGAAAAACAAAAGATAGCAGCCAATAGATAATGCACCTCAAGACAAAATTTCCTCAAGTCAAATAACCATAGGCTGAACAATACCAAGTTTTGCCACTTCATCCACCAATTCCCTTAGGACCCATGGATGTATCTCATCAGGTCCCATCAACCTGTGCCCCTTCAGGTTCCTTAGATGTTCTTGGCCTCCTCCTCCAGAGGAAAGTTGCTCATTCTCCCAGTCCCTGCTATTGCCTTCTGACTTGGATGGTGTGGCTGGAGCACTTCTCGGTGAAGACTGAGGAAAAAACGTTATCGAGCACCTCAGCCTTCTTCATACCCTGAGTAACTAGGTCTCTCATTTCCTTTCAGAGTGTCTACATTTTTTCTACTCTTATTTTAATTTATTCTAATTTTAATTTTCTAATTATTGTTATTTAAATTTTCTCTACTCTTACTTATAATTTATTATATTTTTTTTATGTTTTTGAAGAGGCAGCTGAAAAACAAAGCCATCCTTAGAAAACCTTTGAAATACTTTTTTTCAACTAACTCTAGCCACACTGAAGTAGTTGCTGAAGTACCAGAGGCAGACTGCTTTACCTTTTCATATGCTGGAGTGGCAGGAGTAAAATGTCCTCTAACTCATGGTTGAAAATGATAGAAAAATCAATGCAAACCTAGTGAAGAGAAGGCAGTCCCATTACAAGAAAGTAATTTTCAGGCTCTCTTGTGGTACTACCTTCAAAAAAGCAAGACACAGCATGTGGTAGGTAATGCTCTGCCAGCTGAAAAATGTTATGTCAAATATTCCCATTAGAAATTTGTTTTAAATTAAATGTGATTTATGTAGAGAAGCAGGAAAGACCTCGTGTCATATCCAAGCACTTTGCTGGATTTTCATAGCAAGCAGGTTAAGGCCAGACCTATACCCTGGAGAAAATTGTGAGAAACAAGAGACAAAAAAGCAAAAGCCAAACATTTCAGCAGTGCCTATTGATTTTCTCTGTCTCGAGATTTGTTGGTCCCTGCCAGGGACCTGTCAGCAGTGCCAGCTGATGGCAGTGCTATCCCATCAGCCTTTACCCAGAGGCCTCTTTGTCCTGCTGCTCCTGCACATCTGGGCCTGAACAAGCAGATCATGACAGACAGAGCCAAAAGCACCACAAAGAACGAATCTCAAACTCCAGGTTTTGTACTGACAAAGCTGAACCACAGCTCATGTGTCTTTTCAAGATGATGTGCTCTGCAGTTTTCTTCCCTATGCTTTATGTACCCATGCTGCTCAGGAGGATGTTTCAGCCTCTCACAGCAGTGCAGATCTCCTCAGATGCTGTTTTCATAACATTTCAAAATTGTCTGACTTCCCTCATCAATATGTGAGTCAATGGGTCCCCTTTCTGAGGCACCGGCGAACAATCATCAGGAGAGACTTCTCCAGTGTTAACTCTTTCTGATTTTGCAAACACTCCAAATCTAACAGATAGGAGCTTTCATCCAACTCTGCAAATGGATTAGCAAGAAGCAGCTCCTGAATATTTTAAATTCAAGTGATATTAAACTCAGGTTAAACTCACTGCTGCAGAAAAAAGTCAATAAGGTTTTTCCATCTTGATTTTTCTTTCATCTCATTTCATTCCTCTCCTACAGCTGCTGCAGGGATACTGACTGCAGTATCCTGGATACTATACTGCAGTTGGCAGTATAACCTTACTTATGACATGCTCAGAAACAGATGTTTTTCTTCACATCTATCCCTTCTTTTCTACCTTTGGAGCAGAATAATGAGATACTCTGCAGCTCTGGTTCAGAGCACAGTTATTAAATAGTAACAGAAAAGGATGCTGGCATGGCAAACTGTATCACTGAATTACTATGAAACATGGTGATGAGAAAATAGATCTATTTTGAAGGAGAAAAATGGCCTGTTTTCAGTCAAGAGCACTTTGGTGTTAACCAGCCCAGCCCATCAGCAAAGTATTAGCCACTGCACACAGCAATTTGTAGGCTGCATAGAGGGCAGTGGTTTGTGCCTAGAAGCTGTCACGTATCTCCCTGGGTGGATGTACCCACCTAAGGGCCATTCACATGATGAAGAATTTATGAGCTGTGATTATTGGGGATTTATTGTTTGCTCTTTTTTCCCCTGCCACTCTTTAGCAATAGAGCAAAATAATACAGAGTTTTCCCTGCAGTTTTCCCCATGCAAGACATTGATTAAAGCTCTGTAGCTCAGAGAGAGAAAGTCTTACTAGATCCTTCCTGTATGCCCATTCTTGAGAGGCAGAGCACCACTTTCCAGAGACACTTGCTAATTGGTTTGCTTGGAAGTCTGTTTTGCATTCCACAGAAAACCACTGCATCAGAGGAAGGAAAGGCTGACTTGCATAAGCCCCTACATATCAAGCCTGAGCACAGTAACTTTTTGGAAGAATCCCATGTCTCCAAATCAATCACCTGAAGAAGGACCTTTTAGTAATTTTATGAGGTTCTATGACAGATTTCATTTTCTTGAGCGAATGGTCTCTTAATGGAAGTGGCCTTAGCAGAGCCTCCATGAGGCTCCTTGGCAGAAGCAAGCAGGAAATGATGGGCTCCTACTTCCTCACCATAATCACCTACCAAGGAAGCTTAAGAAGTTTGTGGGCAGAAAAGCATGAACCTTCCTATTTCTCACGTGCTGGCTGTGTCACTACTGCCAGGGAAAGCTGCCCAATGATGGCACAGCATACAGAACCACACGGCTTTCTAATTCTCACCCATTCATGATGGATGGCCACAGACCAATGCTTGTGTCCTGCAGCCCAGGAGACTGCCTGTAGCTTCTCTGGTCCCTGGGACTACCCAGGATGGTAGGAAGGGAAGCTTGAAAGGAAGTTTTAAACTTCAACGAAGTAAGCAAACTAAGTAGATCTTATCCCCACTCTCAGACCTACAACAACAATGCGTATCACAGACGTAGTTATAATGTGCAGACCTTAGGTATGTTCTCTCCCTCTCTCACCTGTTGTCTCTATCAGTGTATTTTCAAGGTGCCTCCAAGGTACATGCACCTTACCACCTGTAAGACAAGGGCAGCTCTGATGGCAATAAGTGACTTGTTAAATGCCACATGAACGTCTGCATTAGAGTCATGCTTTAGCCCCCAAACCATCCTTCTTTCTGTACTTAAAACATGAGCTGAGTAAACTAAGCCTGCCTGTATCCTAGACAACAGCTTCAATGGACTACAGCTGCAGGCAGGAAAAGGCAGACAGATGAAGCATAACTCAGACTCGTTCCTAACTTAAAATGGATTTGGGCCAGCTCTCCTCTCCCTAAGACTTATCCAGTGCCTAATCAATCTGGGAGCATTTCTTTATTGGCTCATATATGGGTCTTTTATGCAATCTGCCAAGAACACCAGGCTATGTATCTCAGTTTAAGAGATTATAAATAAATAGAAGTGCCTCTTTCTGCTCTTTCAGAATGGAAAAAAAATACAGAAGAAATAGTACTTTTCTGGGGCAAGTTAGAAGCAAAAAGAAGCACCTCCAAAACAAATACCCAACAAAGCCCTAAAACTGATTCCTAAACTAATAATTCAAAAAACACTATCCTTTTTCCTTATCCACACATCAACCACCAGACCACAAGGTTTATTTTGCAAGTTTCTGTGTTTTCCTAACATCTATATACACTGCCACTAATGTTCTTCAGATGTTCTGTATAAAACTAAAAGTGTGTGTCTTTATAATAAGAGATCCTTGTGTGACTTCTTGACTTCAAAAGCAAAGTTTAAGAAAAATTCTAAGACAGGTAATAGAATCAAAGGAATAGGAATTGCTGTCCTAGAATGGTCATTCTTTGAAATTAATTTGGAGACCTGAAAGCAGAATCACTTCTTAAATATAAACTTCATTTTAAGATGTCCTCAAGAAAAAAAAACAGGCATACAGGAATGAAACGACAACATTATTATTCATTTGGTAGGAAAAATTGACAAAAAAATCCCAAGTACTCCATAGAGTGGGTCACCTGAGCTGGTGTAGTAAAGAAGCTAAGTGTTACTGTGGCCATGATACAGTTGGACAGTGCAACAGTCAATGGACAGACAGAAGTCTCCATAAAGGCAAATGGTCAGAAACAAAAGGCAAGTTTTCATCTCTTCCTATAATCATAATGAGAAACACTCTTCACTTGTCCTCCTCTTTGATTATTTTAGAACATGTTAGGCTATAATATTAGCTTTTTTCCAGATGTTATTTCATCCCATTTATCATACTAAATATTCAGTTATGTCCTTTTTAATTTTTTTTCCAGTAATGGGCACTGAATGGGTTGTGTTCTGCTGCTTAATAGCATACTGATTAAGGATCCAACCATTCTCTTGCCTTCTTTTATTTCTCATGTACCTTAATCTAGATTGAGCATGTGTGGGAGTCTAAATAAGTGCTAACACTCCTTTGATAATCAGCAATTTGCTATCACATTAAAGATGACCAAAGTATTCAAGCTAAGAGGTGCCACTTACCTAGATGTGAGCAAAAGGCATTTATTGAATTGCAAGGTAGATGCAATGGAGAGCTATGAAATAAGAAATACAAGCTTTCTTTTCAAAATCAATTATTATTATTTTGAGAAGTGAGGGAGTCAAACTACTTGCAGCTGCCAAAACAGAAGGGAGACTAAGGAATTTACCAAACCACATTTAGACATGAGGAACTACAAAGAAAGATGCAGGGTGTAAGATGATCTAAGAGGAAAAAACCAAGAAATCCAAACCCCAATCCTCCCTCTTTACAACATCCCCCTTCCCCCAAACAAACAAACCCAACAACAATAAAACCTAACAAAATCCCAACCAACCAACCAAAAAAAAAAAAAAGCTCCCCAAAACCCCACAAATTCCCTGAGCATCTGCCAGAACAATAATCTGGAGTTGGATGTTTGCTGCAGAGAAGGTACAGAGGCAGAACTGGATCTGGCCTAACATGCTTCTATGCTGAAGCCATCTGAGGAGCTGCATGCAGCACCAAGTTAGGAAAGGTTTCTGAGTTTCTGGTTTAGGGGCTTTAAATTGCATCTATGTTGTGCTTAACAGCTATTCCAGCCCAGGTGGAAGTAAACACACACTCCATCTGAAATGCTTTTAATTTAGCAGTCCCCCTCTGCCAGTGCCAGAGGGAAGATCAGAGTTACTCTGCTAGTTCATGAGTTCTTTCCTATGGGAAGGAGAGATTCCCCACGATCTGTTCTGAGTGTTATCTGCTCACTTCTTTATGTGCAGGATGACGTAAAAGGGCATTTCTAAGCTAACAAACATAACTGTTGTCTGCTCAAATCTCTGCTGGGGATGCAATGCAATATTGTGTTACTCTGGGTTCTGCCACAGAACTCAGCTTGGGATCACAAAGGCACCACCCAGAGGACCCTTCTGTCATAAGGCACTTGTTTGTGCTGCACCTAAAAGCATTAATGCTGTAATGAAGTTTAAGACAGGGAAATACTTGACCCTAGTGCTCAGATGAGCTAAACACTGTACTTTTCCCCTTATAGTCAGCATCTACTTCCACATCTGCCACCCCTATCTGTAGGTGCCAGACTATTATTAAACTTTGTCCAAATTCTCTGTCATTTTAAATTGAACTATGATCTTAAATCATCAGCTTCCCAGATGAACTGTGTACTGGTTCAGACATGCTTTGTAAATGGTAACTTTGTGACAGCAGCTCCCTTTGTGCCTTTCTCTTTGACTCTTCACCTGACAAGCTCTACTTACCTAAGGTTTAGGGAAATAAGGCAATGCTTTCACAGAAGCACATGCACCTGTCATTTAAAAATCCTTCCATGTGGAGAGAGTTGGACTTTAATACCAGCACTAGAAATCAAGGTACACCACACTCTGCTCCAGACAAACCTAAATCATCAGCCTCATACAGAGATATGAAAGATAAAACCCTTGCATTGTGTTCTCCTCACTGGGTGGTCACTACTGATGCTGCTGGCCCGTACTCTCCATAGTCTGTGAGGATAACTCTGCAACCACAGTTGCTATCTAAGGAAAGAGATACCACCTATTCAGAGCAAGGTAGAGCTGTTGTAGCCTTTGCAACTTCTTTCCCTGTGGGGCAAGTTTTAAATATTAAACTCAGGCACAAGTACAGAACTTTGTGGCAGCTCATCAGCCTTTTTTGGTGTGAAACCTCCCAGCAACAGTGCCTTGTTTGTGTCTCCTGGATCACACGGGTGCCACGTGTGCTCCGAGACAGGGCACTGGGCAGCAAATTGCACAGCTCACACGGGTGTGCCAGGCACACTCCCCCACTGCAATCTTGCATCAACTGACTCTTTGCAAGGCAGCAATGATTCCCTGAACTTGTGGAGTTATACCAATGTATTTAGGAGAAGTGTGCTCCAAAAGTCTACTCTCTCACTTCCCTGTATGAGATAAGGCACCAAGGTGTAATTATTTCTCAAGCTATTTTGAAATTATTTAACACTGAATGCAGTAACACACATTAAGCTTTCATGGAGAGGACAAACTGGCTTTGTCTGAAGAACACAGCAACATTTTCCTCTCCAATTTATAGAAACACATGAGAAACAAAAGAAAAAAAATTAAAAATCCCTTGCCATTGTAAGCATATTATCTGGTACAAAGGCAAAACAAAGCACACATTATCCAGGAATGAAATGCTCCAGAGAAAGACAAAACCCAACTGCTTGTTGCATCCTCCTAAGCAAGACTGTCCTGCAGACCAGCTCAGTGCCTATCTGTCCTTTGTGGACAATCAATCAGGCAGCTCCACTCCCACCAACATGAGGATCAGCTGCTCCCTCTGCACAATCTGTCATCTCCCACAACGAATGAGGAGAGGCCTCAGCAGAAATTACCTGGGGCCATGGCTGCTCAGGATGTAATGAACCTGACAGCAAGCAGCTGCACAGGCTGGATCCATATACTTTGAAAGCACATAAAACACAGGATGAATTGTCTGGGATGTCTCATGAGGCATTTTACCAGCCAAAATTTCATTAGGCATGGAGAAAGCAAATAAGAAAAATTTAAGGAAAACAACCTCCAAAAAACCCCAAACCTACAAACAACAAATGCCAAACCAAAAAAAAACCCCACCCAAACCTCAACCAAACCAAACAACAACCAAAAACCCAAACAACCCAGAAATAAAGCTATAATTAAATCCACTCTCCACAGATTATTTTAAAATACCTTTAAAATATTACCCAGTAACATCAATTTTCCTCCTATGTAGTTTAATGTCATCATTCACGTCCAGCAGCTGCTGGGCAGGCTCAGAGCACTCTGCAAAGGCAGAGGTCACTTTTCTATGACCCTGTAGGGTCTAGGAAAACACAAAGTTTTCCAATGTACTTTTCAGAAAAAGAGGGAATGTATAGTACTATTTTACCAACGTGGTAAGAGCCCTGAGGACCACTGGTAAGAGCCAGAACCCTCTCAGGGCAGCACTGCATCTCTCTGTGGTCATGGCTTTGCAGAATGACTCCTTCTCCCTTACGTCCCCAGAGATAATTTTTTTTCCCCACTCAAAACGCAGAATCTGCCTACAGCTAAGCAACTGTATCTGTTTTTCCTCAATACTGTGCTTACCAGGTCATCAGCGTTTATTTTTCAGTAGCTGTTTCAGCACACACAGGTCCATCCTGTCTCCTCCACAAAAATACAGGACGCTTTTTACAACTTTTTTAACATGCCATTGCCTTGTGGTTTTTTTGTGTTTTTGTGGTTTGTTTTTGTTTTTGTTTTGGGGTTTTTTTGGTGGTTTTTTTTTTTGTTTTTTTTTTTTTTTAAAAGGTTTTGATTTTTTTAAA
>JAWWLZ010000174.1:9236632-9265498 GCA_035041345.1 Poliocrania exsul
TGCTTCCAATTTGAAGCTTAAATCAGAGCTAAGTTAGTGAACTACATCCAATGCCAAGCACCACAGATCAGCATATTGGGTTTTATACAATTTTTTTCCCTGTGTGATTAGCATTTTACTTGAGTCTGAGACATTAATCAATAAAAGCAATACCCTGTAAACAGAGTAAAATGAAAAAGCAAGTGCTGCATTTTAATAATATAAATAGAAGATTGTGTGGCATGAGGGGCCAAGGCATTGCCTGCAATCTGAATACCATCAAAGGTAAAAGAATTGAAGGCAAAGGAAATTTTCAAGGCTGATTGCACACGGATGCAAAAAAAAAAAAAATAAAAGTAAGGAAAGATAAAATAGTGAACATTGGTTAGTGGGGGAGATGTGACTGAAGTATTTTATTCTGCTGGGTTTTAAAAAATTTGTCCTTGCTAATGTCTATTTTAAGGGCAGAGAAGAGAGACAAGGGGGAACCCAACCCCTGGATTCAATAAATTAAGTAGAACAACATAGAAAAATATTTCAAGCATTGTTGTTAAAGCAGGGCTACATTTTCATTACCAACCCCATGTCACAGTTTTTGTTCTTTAAGGAACACTCGCCATGGTTACTTTAAAAAAAGAAAAAAAGAAAAAAAAGAAAGAAATTTATCTCATTGTATATGGCACAAATACCATGCTGGGAGCCTGCAAACAATAGTCAGCTGCTGCTCAGTGCTCTCCATCCCCAGAGCTCAAGTGCTCTGGGAAGCTGGTGAGTATTGGCTTTGAGGCAGAGAGTGCTGGGGCCGTGCCCTGATGCCAGCAGGGTTGGGAAGGAAGCCAGTGTGGAAGCCAACATCACCTGCCAGCCCCTTCCTGCTGCATCCAACAGGTCCCACTGCCACCAAGCCACCAGGCATGGCCACTGCCCAGCAGAGCCCCCACTCACCAGTGGCTCACCATCAGCTGACTGTGGGTAGGCAGGTCAGGCACTGGGAGCAGCTCTGGGGGATCAGTGAGGGGAGCTAGGCTGTTCTTGCAGCCAGCTCGGGGGTCCACAGCTCAGGGAGCTCCCAGCAAGCCAGGATCTGCCCCAGGATGTCCTTCCCCACTGGGGTGACATTCTGAACTTGTAAAACCATGGTACCACATGGCAGTGTGACTGCATTGCCCATAGCTAAGCCATACAACTTCACTAGGAAATTTTTGTTGACTTTTCTCTTAGTTCCTGCTTTACTTGATGCACTGCATGTATTATTGAGAAGAACTCAACATTAACCTCATTTTACTTACTTCTTTTTGCCCTTTTGCCTTCTCCTCCTTCCTCTTCCCATGCTTCATGTTCTCAGGGGTGTTGCCACAACTTGGGGAACAACTTTTATTCATGAGCAGCTTTATTAATTATCTTCTACAGCTGCAGTAATTAGCATGGTGAGCTCTCAAGATCTGTCTCCTGTAGGCCCCACACAAAGCCTTGCCAGTTGGCTATGCTTTTTTTTTTTTTGCAGTAGAAGACTGGGGTTTGATTTAAGAAGAGATTTTGGATAAAAATGGTGAGGAAAGAATATTCTGAGCTGCATAAAGCCCCTGGGAGTCTCCTCTAAAAAGGAAAGGGTTGGTGAGCTTGACTTTCCTTCTACTGGAGCCTTCAGATCTTGCCCCAATGCTGCCTGAAGGTGATTGCTGCCCACCTTGCTTCTCCTCTCCTCTCCTCACATGAATTCTGGTATCATGACACTTTCCATCACAGCTTTAAAGGTTTTTTATTTCATATGAAATAACCCAGGTGGTTTTGAACTGTTCCTAATCTGTAGACTCCTAAAAATTTCTAGGGAAGAAAGGGTGTCTTCTACATCAAACTGAAGTTCCCAAACAGCAAACTGTGTCCTTCAGCAAACCCTTTAGGAGCAACAAATGGTCCCCCACAATGTGAGGAAGATGATGTCCAATGCCTCCTCACCAGGGAGGTAGCAATGAAACAAGCTGATATCTGAAAAGCCCACGGGTAACTCTATAGTTTGCTAAAAAGTGTTTCAGCTTCTGGATTCCTCCCTTGGAAACACAAGAAAGCAACCACAAGCCTTGGTGTGACTTGCTGATGGACTTCCTTCCTCCTTCTCTTCTTCAAGTTTTGCCTGTTCTCCAGAAAATGTTTGTGCTGCTCATTACTAAGGCATCATCCAAATGTTTGCTACTACACAAAAACAGTAATAAAAGGACATTGTAGGCAGCACAAAGAGTGGCATGCTATTAGTTTGAGCCTACACCAGGGGTGTGAGGCTGCAGCTGCAGTGCTCAGACTGTGGGACTGAGGTAAAAGATAATAGCAGAGCAGATGTGTTTCCCTGCACAGCATGGAATAAAAAGAAACATCTGGCCCTTGGCCCCTAAAGGATATTTCTCACAGAGAAGAGTAAATTAAGGGTGCATTGAAGATGTAGGGCCTGAGCTAAAGGGAACTGCTGCCTTAGTAACCACGTCTGACCCAGCTTCCAGCTCCTGATGCATAATGGCATTTAAAATATAGGGCAGAAATAACAGCATGGAAGATAAATGCAACCAATCCAGCCCTCACTGTATGCACAAAATATATGTTGCCATCTTGTTCAAACAAATAAGTAAACAAACAAAGGAAATATTTTTAAACACTAAACATACGCCAGTTACTTTGCTGCAGGATAAAACATGGGCTTTTTAAAAATCTATTGAGTCATAAATCTCTGTATTTCCCTTTGTGTTTGATCTCATATTTTACTCAGAGTTTCTAAAATGATAACCAGGCATGCATTAAAAATATTTCTCTTATTGTTACATTTCAAGCACGTTTACTGTTAGCTGCTTAGCTTCATTATGTATCATAGTCTGAATCTACAAATCAAGTATAATTAGACTTGGAGAACTGATTGGATTTCTAATTAAGCTACATTGGAAACAACAATGCACAATCAGTAAATATTCTGACTAGGTACATTTTAAAGAGCAACTCTTGGGCTTTTTGCTGATGACTAGACACCAGTGTCATTAAATTTGTTGGTGGCAAGCAAATTTTAAAGCTAAAATAGAGGCAATTAGTAAAGATCTTGAAATATTTAATCACGTTTGTCCAATTAGTGTGCAATTAGGCAATGGTGTGGCGTGGGACAAACATTCTGCTTCACTGTTTGGTGGAGAAGGATCCCTTTGAAATTTTGCTATTTAGTTTATTGATATATAAAAAGGAAGTTATGGTTGTAATTTCCAATTTAAAAAAATACTGTGCAGATGGTCTGACTATATATTTAACAATGTTAAACAAAACCAAACAAGGGAAGCATGTTACCTGAAATTACACAGCTGTGATCAGTGAATAAGCTCCAGATCACATTAGATTACAGCTGTGGGCATCCTGATCACACAAAGTGCCAGGTAGCTAGGCTGGTAAAATCAAAGCTAAGTAAGTTGGCCTGTCACATCTCAAGATGATATGATTATTTTGTCCTTGACTGAAAATACACCTTTTTTCTTTGAACTTTGCCTGGCTGTTTTGCATTCCTTGCATGAAGCTTTACACCGGCAAGTTTGCTGTGGAAAGTCAAGTGGAGGCTTTTCATGAATAAGCCACTTAAGCATTATTTTGACTTGCCTTCTCCTTGGGCATTCCACTCCCTTTCTGGCAAATTTTAGCTTCTCTTTTAAAAACGATCACAACATTTATTATTTGATTTGCAAAACTTCAGCTCAGTGTTTGGGCTGGCGTGTTGAATGTTGCTGTCACACATTTCAACGTGCAAACCTGCCATCATATTGGTATTTCATCAGTAGCTTTGCTCTGTTTGGCCACAAGCAGAGAGTGAAGGAGGCAGTGCCAGGGAACGTCCCCAGGTGCTGCAGCTCAATTTTCCAGACTGTTAAATTGTTAGAGCAGTCCTTGGCAAGGTGTTGACTTGGGCCAAGCATGACTCTCCCCAGCCATCCCTGAACACAGCTCAGGGTTGACACTTGCCAGGGACCATTCCCAACAGGCACTTTGGGAGGGAAGGAGCATTAGGAGAATGGATGTGGGCATCTTGTGCCAGCTGGCCTTCCCACCAAAGGGCATCTACCCTGCTGCTCTCACCAGTCCCCATGGGGTCAGAGGAGTGGCTTGGAGGGAAGGTGTGTAACAGAACTGACCAGGGATGATGTGGACACCAGCCTGGACCCCTGACCTCCTTTTCTCTGCAAAGGGCATCTTGTGTCCGGCTCCTACTCAATATGGACTAAGAAACAAGAAGAGACTCCTTTTTCCCCAAGTGATCATAAAAGCAAGATATTTGGTTTAGCTGTTGTTTGGATTTGATTGCCAGATAACTTTTTTTTTTAAAGAAAATAGATGATCAAATTTTAAAATGTCTTTCTATGTATTTCTTATAAATGCTATCACTTCTGAAATGCTGATAAGGTATTGTGGTTTTTAAATTGTCAATTTTGCTTTCATGGCTGAGAAATTTTTCTTTGATTTCAGTATTGAAAAAATGCTGAATATAAATATAAAGCAAGTAGTACTTCCTAGAAATGTGATGCTTTTTTTTGTTTGTTTTGGTTGGTTTTGTTGTTTTTTTTTTGTGGTTTTTTTGTTTGGTTGGGTTTTTTTGTTTTTGTTTGTTGTTTGTTGTTTTGGTTTGGTTGGGTTTGGTTTTTTGTTTTTTGCTTTTTGTGGTTTTTTGTTTGTTTGGTTTGGTTTTTTGTTTTGTTTGGATTTTTGGGGGGGGGGTTTGTGTGTTTTTTTTTGTTTGCTTGTTTTTTTTTTTGTTTTTTTTTTTTTTTAAACGGTTTGGATTTTTGTAAAGAGAAAAGGGAAAGTGAGAGGAAAAGCATGAACTGTGAGGAATACGAAGAGGGAAAGGAAAAGGGGGACATAAAGAAACCAAACTTGCTTGTACTTATAGAACCCAAAGAGGAGACCTCTACAACTCAGCAGCAGAGGGGAAGAAGTCAAGAATAGTGAAGTAAAGGAGAGAATTTTTTTTCAGAAATAATACTCATGAAATTTGCTCTTTTCACATTTTCTACAGTGATTAACCACACAGAACCTGATCTCAAAGCCAGTAAGGTCTGTCCATAGATCACCCAGGCCAGGGTAAGGTTTGAAGTAAGAAGACTGTGTTTCTTTCAGATTCACTGTCAGTTCCAAGTTTTCCAGATCCTCTCTGCCTTGTACCCTTGCAGTGGTTCAAAGGAAGCAAGGAATGTACATGATACTAGAAAGTGATTTTCACAATGGCTTGGCAGAGGTATAAATAATGGACAGGTGAAAATCAGCAAGAAAAACACATTTATGGTCAAATTAATTATTTTATAACCAGGACTCACAGTAATTATGAAATTATGTTTTCCCAAGTGACATGAATCTGCTTATAACCTAGAGGGAGTTGGACACTAGCATCTTACAACCTTCTGAGCTGAGCAGCTAGAAGTCTGTCTAATACATGTTAGCTAAACAGCACAAATGAAGGTCTAATCCAAACCCACTGAAATCTTTGGGAGTCTTTCCATGGTTTCTACAGATTTGGGAATAGACTTCTGATTAACATAAGTCCCCAATCCTGCAATTATACTTTGGCAGAGGTCTGTCCACACAGGTCCAATGCCAATCCTGCTGCTGGGTAGTATTTCAGAAGTCTAAGTAGGAGTCTATGACTGAGACAAATCTTTATTGTAACCAAAGGATTAGCAAAGATTTTGTGCAGAAGTGAAAGGGTTCTATGCCTCAGACCCTCTTTTCCTGTCTGTGGAAGATCAGACTGCATTGCTCTGTTGGGTTGCTCACAAGTTCAAAATAGAATTCTCCATTTCATTAAGCACCCAGTGCCCTTACCATTGGCAGAAAAATAATCAGAAGTTTCCTTTAATTTATGCCTGTTCTGCCCATTATCCACACTGCCAACACAAACTGGCAATGAACATGTGAGCATTCCATAGTAGATCCTCAGGTACTTTCCCTTCCTCATCTTCCTCACACTTACTACTAGGAGAACACAGACCCTGAGGTAAAAAGGCCAGAGTGGACTCTACAGCTGTGAAGGGTCTCCCATTGACCATTGGGACGCCTCATTCCTCCCCTCTGTCTCTCTGGCAGTCACTCATCCTTTTGTCTCTTTTAGACCTTTGTACAGGGAGCCTGAAAGTAACACTGCCAGTTAGTGGAGATTAGCAGACCTTTATCCACATAGGTTTCAGTGAAAGAAAAAATATGTATTAAAAAAACCAAACCCAACACAACAAAGAGCATTTGGTCTGCACTTTCTTATTCATATCTGACTGTGCATCATGAATACCTACCTATACTTATGTTCTGCTGCTCAGTAACAGCTTACAACTTTCATCACTGTCTTGCAGCCAAGCTGTGTCACTTAATGCTTTTGTCCCATTCTCCAAATGAGATGTTCAAATACCTGTTTTGAAAGGTCAGATCACCCTTCTCTCATCTTGGCAGCCATCTCATTGCCCTCCCCACCCCCTTGTGCATTGCACATACACCTATCTGTCTTCTTTCACAGCTCTTCAGATGAGTCCTTGACAAATTAATCAGTGCCTTGTCCTTTCTGCACAAGTGGCTGTCAACAAAGCAGATGGTGCTGTCTCTTACAACACCTTGTCTCTTACATCTCTCTCTCTCTGAGTCTGTGTTCTCCAGTTTTCTGACAGAGGTTGCTACACAGCTTTTTATAGATTTAACAGTATTGAAGAGTACTGATTCTTGCCACAGGACATTGCTTACCTGGTCACAAAGACTTTTATATACACTATAATTCCAAGGAGTAGATGAATGAACAGAAATGCATCAAGTACTCAACCCTTCTGCAAAAGTCTAAGGACCATTAATAGTGACCCTTCCCCGAAATGGCCTGTAGTTTTCTAACTGAACCTTGGAAATCTGGAGATCACAAAGCTTAGGCATCTAAAATGCCTTATGGTTACTACAAATTTCCCAGTTCAAGAATTCCAGCCCTTGCTTCCCCCCACATTCCCCAAACAGAATGAAAATAGACAAATGAACACAGGACCAGAAAGCTTTCCACCAGCTAACTTTCCCTTCCTCAATGTGCTTTGTTTCAAATAGACCCCAAACTTCAGTTTCTAGGACTAACTTTTAAAAATAGAATTTATTAATGACAGATTTCATTTGGAAGAGTAATTCCAATCACAACCAGCAAATATCAGTTCATCTCACTCTCCCTCCCTGCTTCAATCTTCTTTTTCATAATAGACACTTATAATTAGTGGAAGCTGCTGGAAAAAGAAATTAAGAAACTCTGATGCAGAATACCTAATCCAAACCCACACATCAAGGTCTCACATCCACAGAGGGCTCAGGCGAAAAAAAAAAAAGCCTCCATTGAGACCACCTACCCCACATCAGCCAACACCAGCTTATTCCACTGACATCAGTCATGAGAGCCATCAAAGAGCTGTGTAGGAAAGACTCACCATTAATACTCGTAGCTTTGGCTGATGAATCAATATCTGTGATAAGATCAGTGTCAACTATGAATGAGATTTCTACTGTGGCATGCATTAAGAAGAAGTTGTGAAACGGTGTAATGAACTCAGTGTGTCACTGAAACACCTACACCCCATCACTGAGTGGGTGAGGAAGAACAAACTTCACCACTTTTACGTGAATTTGAGGCTGTACTGTGTATAAAGCACATATCCATTTAATATGCAGACATTCCTACTGCATGACTGCCTATATAGAAAAGGTTTCAGCCATCTTTTGCTGCTCGAGAGGTCCAGCTACAGCATTTCTGAGCTTCAGAGTCCTAAAGGACATTGATATACCCAAACAGGGTGAACTAAGATCCCTCACCTACTGGTCCAATGACCGGTCCTTCGGCTTATTGCCATGCACAGCCAAAGGCTTTGCAGCAATGTAAGCAAAACTAAACTTTGAAGTGACAAAGCTGGGACAGAGTCTGATAGGCTGCTCCCACCGCCAGAGGAAGATGAGGTGCAATGGTAAGCCCTACTTATGGAAAGACAGGGAGTGTTTCTCTCCTATTAATACATACCAATGGCTGCTCTCCCAAACATGGCTTCCCCCTCAGTAGCTGCAATAAGCCTCACTTTACGGGCTCCAGGTCATGGGTTTTTTCCTGCCACTAACAATGTGCTACCCTAGATGGTGACTGGCTTTGACCATGTATGGGGCCAATTACCCTGATGCTGCTCTTACTCTGGAACCAGCCTTCTGTTCGAGGACTTGGAGAAGGCAGTAAAAAAGAAAGCTCTGGACATGCTGCAAAACTTTTCAGTCGTATTTAAAGTCTTAGGTCTTTTCCCTGCTCCCGCTCTGGAGTGGATGCAAAACACAAGCCACCTGAATCCTGGGGGAATGAGATAGGTCTGCCAGAGTTGGTATTGCTAATCAAGGAACTGGGGACAAATATAGTAAAAAGGGAAAAAAAGTAAAACAAAAACAATACAACAACAAAATATTTCCCATGAACAGCAGTGCTTTCCCTGCAAATATAATATTCTTCCTTTGCCACCCAATTCTTCCCATACATGCACCCCTTCCTGCCCTTTATACTGTCTCTAAGAGTCTTGACTTATACAAGTAGCTTTCAACTTCACTCTTTCAGCAGTTCTTGCAGTCCAAGGGGCCTGAAGTCAGCCACAGCGTTAGACAGGGACAAATGCAAATGCCTAGGGCCAGACCTGTTTAGATTTCAGCATAAATATAAATCACCTCTGATTCTGTTTTTATTTGCTGCCCTAAGCTAGTCATTAAAACATTGAAAACAATCTGGGTGCAATCATTTTCTTCTGATCCAGCTCCTTTCCCCTGTAATCAGCACTCCAGGAGAACATATGGGTTTCTTCTGTCACTTGGCTCCTGATTTACACCACGGTAAATCTACTGAAGTCAACAGAATTCCCCATGAGCCACACTTGGCTCTGTTGCATGAAAGCTACTGCTGAAATTAAATGAGTCCCTGTGTCACAAAGAGGTGGCCCTGTATGACTGTTCCTCAGTGTGGGGAGGATGCACCAGTGATGAGCAGACGCATACACTGCCACCCACACCTCCGACTCACTGACGGATGGCAGAGCTGAAAATCCACCTCCACATCTCAGCACTTACACTCTCAAGTGGCCACCAAGTGCTTCAGAAAGCTGACCAGCACATCTAGTTTGGGAGAAAGAACTTCAGGATATTCTTTCAATTTTCAAGTTCTTTTCAATTTTAGGTAGAAAAGGTTAAACATTTTTCACGGTATATTACATGAAGAAGAAGACCATGAGGAGACCAATGAAGACAAGAAGTTTTGCAGAAGTGTAGCTTTCTCATCTAGTGCTGATTATTAGTGTTAATTCAGGTTTTAGCTGCACAGTCAGTCAGTTCAAATAGTCACTGGTTGGGATTTCTGCCAAGCTCCTGCTTCAGAGGCAATTCCTACTCTGCTTCCCTGTTACACCAGGTTTATTTATACTCATCTCCTATTGTCAGCAGACCCAAGACACCTGAAAAAAAGATGCTAGGAGGGTACAACCTTTCCTCCCTCATCTGCATTCCCCATGCTACAATCACTGAAGTTTGAGAAATGTTGCATTCAGAATTTTCTCATGTCAAACCTTCTAGAAAAATAAAAAAAGTCTCCCCCACTGCCTTCTCCACTTACAAAACAGGTACAGAGATAGTATGAATATGACAGTGCCATTCCTTAGCATTTCCATAATCAATCAGCTCCACTTGAATTTCCTCAAGAATCATAGTACTCTCTGAAGCCAATACCTACAACTTTCTATTACTGATCCTCACTTTCTTAAACCTTTCAGGATAAAAAGAAATCTTTTTCTAGAACTGCTTCTGTCTAATTAGGTGAAAGGAAGGTCACAAAATACTAAAATTCACTTTGTGACAAAAGAAAAGCAATTTCTAGGAAAATACAAAACAAACCTAGTGACTATTGTGGTAAAACTGGAAATAGGTAATCCCACTGACTTGTAAATTCAGTTTGATGAACATATACCCCTGCTTATGCCACAGCTGTTAGATCTGTGCAAGTGTCCAACAGAAACAGAAGTGAAGGTTTCCCTTGGTGCAGGAGTTACCAGAACTTAGATCCAGTCTTGCATGTGTAAGAAATGCCATACAATTGACTGATCTCAAGCAACAAGATAGCAACACAGGTGAGAAATAGCTTTCGGCGCCCTATTACCAAGAGCAGGATTAGCTCAGGGAGTTTCTCACTGGCTCTGGGGCTGTGCTGAGGGTTTATCATGGTAAATGAATACATCCCAATAGGTCCCATTCCCCCTGAACAAAACACAGTTTAGGAACTATCCTGAAAAGACAGCCACCTTCCCAATCAGTTTATTCCAGGTGCACGACCTTGATGTCCAGACTCAGAGACTGCTCTTTATTGTAATCCTTCATATTGTGCGGGAACCTGGGAGTCCTAGATAGCTCTTCCTACCTCCCCACCTCATCAAATCAGATCTATGGTTTGTACCAGTTTCAGAATAGGTTAGAAAGCTGAGAAACTACAAGCCCAGGCTTACAAGCAGTAAGGCACACACATTAGTCATGACTGGATTCCAGGACTGAGCAGCCAATACCTGCTGATCACTACTGAAGGAGTAGTGGGGCAGACAGGCAGCAAAACGATGTGTGTATGATTTAGCCAGAGCCCAATGGAGCAGAGGGGAGGCTTTAGCCAAGGACCACTGGGCACGGCTTTTCACTTAGCAAAGTGCTAAGTGGTGTCTTTGCTATCTGTGCAGGGGCAGAGAGGACACCAAATTGCACCACCTGAACCATATGGTATCAGAGGCAACCAGGAGAACAGGCTACAGCTAGAGGCGTCTCAGAGTCACCTCCCGCCTGGGACTTTTGGAGGTGTCAATCTGCAGAGCTCCTTTGAACACAATCAATGCTTATGGATATAGGCAGTAAAGCCAACCTCTTTTCTCTTTAGGAAAAGGCCCTGAATACCACTTTTCCCTTGGGGGGAACTAGATTTACAAATGCTTACAAATCTAAGTTATTGTGATAGACATTTTGTAAACTGTGAGCAAAAACTGATTTACTCATCGCCATACCCCTACTGACCTTAATGAAATATCCTGCTGAAAATCAATTTTTCATTTTTAAAACAGAATATTTAATTATCATCTGCATTGATTTAAAACTATCTCAAATTGCAATGATGTTACTCTCAGAAAAAATATGAGGTCGAAGTGATTCCTCCTGCAGTAAGCACTCTCACATTTGCAAGCCTTTCTGACTGGGCAGCCATTGAAGGGATTTGCCTCAGTAAGGGAAACCAAATGTTTGCTGGATAGCATGTGTATTATCCTAAGGGATATTTAGCTTCAATATGTTGCCTTGCCATCTCTCTTGGGTAGTAATTACAGTTATGGCAAGATGCCAGTCCAACTCCCCTCTTATTTTTTTTTTCTTTTGCCATTAGATGTAGGTCCACCCATGTGTATGCCTGAAAAAGCTCTGGGCTGTCAAGCCTCCGAGGAGGGAGCACTGAGCTGGTGGAACTTCTTCCCACAGGCTCTGCTGCTCTTGTAAGCTGAAGCAGAGTGTGTACCCCTCACCCCTGTGTGCTCACCTAAGAGCAGCAAACTGGGCAGCAGCAGAGAGGTTGCCTCTGCTCCTCTTGCCTGCACAGGCTGCAGATGCTAAATGTGGTCTGAGTACATCCTCAAAGACAGAGACCTCCTTCCAATGCACCTTGTTCAAGAAGATTTGTTTTTAACACCTAGATAAGTTTATTATTATAAGCTATTTGTTTGTTATGCTTTTTAATGATACACTGACTGCTCCAGCAACCATACTTTCTACTGCATTAAGCAGGAAGTCACTGTGCTAAAAGACAATAAAGCAGCAAGAAAGAAATATATAGATTTCCACTTCAGGGGAAAAAAAAATTAAAAAAAAAACATGCCCTGGCATGCATTTTCCTTTTCTACTTTTGTTTAATGATTTTACATGGCTGGTCATTACCTTACCAACTAGATGTGTTCATATCAAACAGGACACGACCTCCCCTCCCACAATCTAAACAGAAAGGCTTCTTTGTCCCTTATGGATGGGATGAATATGTAAAATCCACTTGGACCAAGTCAGCTTACTGCATTCCTACATATCTGCACATTTATTGGCTTGTCAGCTGAAAACCAGGCAAAAGCTCTCAACCAAGGAGCCTGCTGATGAGTGCCTTGGAGATATTCTAAGTGAAAATGAGACCTCCTGTCCTTATGCATTTCTAACTTAATAAGCAATATCTTAACTATTATAGGTAACAAGGGAAGAATGACTGGCTCCCCACAATAAAAGTAAAACTTGTTTTATATTAATAAGCAGCCAGGAAAGGAACAGTTTACTCACTAAATTATACAACTATCTGTTGATACAGGGAGGCTGGCCGCTCCCCTAAATACAAGGATGTTGAAAGCAGGGATCACAGTGTAAAATGTGGATGAGAATAAGTAGAACACATATGAGGGAGGAATATATATTCTCCACATTAAAATAATGGAAAATAAAAGCAATAAAGTTTGCAGAGGTGCTGGTTTGGTTTTACCACTCTGGACCTACCATCTGTCAAAAACTCAGTTGAATGAAAACAATAAAACTTGTTCATCTCAAGATTCCCTGAATTTGCTCACTCAGGGCTTTGCAGGACAAGAGATTCCCACAAAGTTAATGTAGCAACAGCAGTATCAGGGGTACTTCCAACTCTGAAAAAAACCTAATTGCTGATTGACACAGCTCTTAACAACAAATGAGGAATGAGGGCATTCAGACAAGTCGCTCTTTGCCAGAAACCTGCATCTTTTGCTTACCATCCAAAACCTATCAACAGAACTGGCAATTCATGACCCTCCTTCTCTTTTGCCATTTCTCTGCCTTAATTCACCAGCAATTCCCTCACCACCCCTCCTAGAAGTGGAAAATTAATTTCTCATGTACACTTATTAAATCACTATTAAAAAGTACGGCTGAAATATTATGAGGCATCTTTTTCCCATGCCCTCTTACAAAAAAGTATTAGCAGTCTCCCAAGGAAACTGCTGCTATCACAGAGACATATATTGAGAGTCAGATGTTCCAGAATTTCAGCAAAACCATTTGAATTGTCAGATCATTTTTTTTAAGCAAAATTGTGTTTTCTGTTAATTCCTATGAGACATTTATGTGTCTGTATTTAAGAATCCATTAGCAGGACAATAGGAAATAGAAAAGACATCTAGAAAGAGCTGTGAAAGACATGTTCTACTTCTCCATACAGTCAGCAGATCTCCCAACTGAACAGAAGCCTTACCCTACAACCACTGATATCTCTGTCTTCACTGCAGGCCCTCACATTTTTCCACATGGATCTTCCTCCAGACTTCTCAGCTACCCCAGATCAGTGGCTCTTGGGAGACCCAGCATGGGCCAACTCGGCTTTCACACAGTACAACAAACCCCTATTAATAAAGCTGGTAAAAAGAAAGACACAATGCACTCCTCCAGTATCCAGCTCTTCAAGGCAGTGCTGTTTTAGGAGATTAATATGCAATCTACTAATTTTTTTTCTTTTAGGAATCAATATTTACTTAATAGCAACAATAGCTCTTCCAGAGCTTTTTAAGTTTATCATACCACTGTGATGCTAATCTCTGTTAATGAAAATAAATTACTTCTCCTGAAGGATCAGTCTTTTGGGCATGATTCTGGTTTTCTTTGCAGTGCTTTATTCCAGTAGCAGCAGCTGCTAATGGAGTCTCTAGTGATTTACATCCATGATCAGAACAAGCTTCTTTCCATTCACAGCATGTATGGTGCATGTGACCTTGCTGGAGCCCAAGTGATTTGGAATACAGCTGAGAGTACTCTCAGACTCTTCCACTTTTTTGAACTTTTATATCACGCTGCTTCTGCTCACATAAGACAGAAAATGAAAGCAGAGTGTACTTGTGTAGCGTAGCTAAGGCAACAGGACACAGCAGGGAGACCCAGTTATCTGGTGCTAATCATACCCCAGGGATGTGAAGTTCTTGAATTAAGGGCCATTTTAACATTTATCATATTTCTTTTCATTTAAAGGTAAAAATGAATTATTCCATAAACTCCTTTGATCCCTGGAAAATGTCTTCTGACATTAAATCCACTCCATCTGGTTCTCAGAGATTACTCTACCACATACCTGCCACTTAAAACATGCAGTCCAGAGCATTGGGTGGTCTACATCACCAACCCATCTCAAACATCCCACTCCAGGGTCACCTCCTTCCACAGCTGGTGCCAAAAGGTCTCTGTATGTTACTTCTGCAAGTGCCCAGAGGGCAGCCAGTGAGCTCCTGATGCTGGTGCAGGACTGATGGGAGGCTGCCTCCATGCCTGCGAGGATTCCACATTTAAATGTCCCCAAGCAGCGATTCAAATGACAATACATAATCTAGTTATAGCTTACTAAAAGCTGCATTTCACCTTTGGGAGCAGCCCAAATCTCCTATAACAGGGTACATACTGGCATGTCTCTCCCCCACCAAACACAAACATGCAGAGATTGCTAAATGCCAGGATGTACTCAGGGAAGTGGTGGCCTCTCTCAGTTCAACGGCACAACAGCAAAGTAGTATCACACAAACAATGGCTGCAGGTGACAGCATCAAGCCTGAAACACTCAGTTAGTGCCTTTATTCAGAACTTGTACTTAACCATTCTGTGGATGAATGTATCTTCTTAAAACTATTTGGTTTTTCATGTTATCCTGCCTTGAGATAGGGACTAAATGAGCTAATTAACATCTATGTTAACCTACTAGACTGTTTCTGTGAGTATTCTGGTTTATTCAGTCTGTTCCAGTCACAGCAAGTCACTCCAGTAAGGTGGCAGGAAAAAGCAGAGAGACAATGCTAGTGCTGTGTGTAAGAGCTGTGATCAAGGCCCTTCAGTGACTGGACAGTGTCTGCAGCAGATGGCAGCTCTGTGAAATGGCAGTCTGATCTTTGAGCTGAGTTATTAGGGATGGGAATGCCCACTGTTGAACACATGCCTACTCAAGCAGCCAAAATGTTTGTTGCACAGGCAATGCCAGAAGGCAATTACCACAATTAGGTCATCTTTTTGACCCATTTTAAATGGACTAATAGCAGGAATTATTATCAGCTTGTGTTTTGTTCCAGCACTGAGGATTCAGCACAAGCTGTGCAAGCACAAAGATAATTTTTCACTAATTTAGCATGGTGCTGAGCTAAGGGAGAGAAACAGGGGACTGCAGGTAAAGAACAAAGGCACAATCCCAGGCCCATGGGTCACCAAGGCTCACAAACTAATAGCACAGCTACTTGCAAGGGCTCTCTGTTTTCAGGACTGTATAGGTAACAGTAATATCAGCAGTTCATGGTTGCTGCCTCTTCTCCTTTCACAATTCCTTATGGCATGTGAAATAAGGCAGGGGAATATAGCAGTGTATAATCCTTCTCAATTCAAACACTGCCCTCCTGGGCAGGAGCTGAATCTTTGTGCTGGGACTTGGGCTTTTTCATTAGCAGTGGATACCCTGAAAGTACAGACACCCAGAAGGAGAAAACTGAGCTCATTTGAACTGAGAGAGAAAATGAGCTGCTGCAGCTCAAACCTGTTAAAAATGTGCAAAAGAGGTCTTTTCTACATTACTTAACAGCAAGAAGAAATAAAATTTCCAGTTAGAGAGAGAACGGCACAGCAAAACAGTTAAATACCAATGGCAGGGAAAGCAAGTCTAGAGGGTTTGTGGGAAGACACCAGAGGGAAAATGACTCTCTGAGACAAGGAGTGTGTTCCTCTCTCACCAACTGCACATCTGAAGTGAGCACAGGAGGTATGTGCCTCACTCAAATCTCTTGTAATTTTGGCACCAAAATCACTAACCATGCTGGGAAAATAAGCAAAGACTTTTCTTTTTATATATTTGATTCACTCCTTCTCAGCAGCTCTAGTGCTTGGCTTTCCAGAACACAGAGGATCCCAGTACTCCTCACCAGCAATCTTACTAAGAGGGATATCCAGCATTTCAGGAAGCTTACTTTGCTGTGTGTGTGTGAAGCACTTTGGCTCCTTAGCTTCAACTGAAGAACCCATCACTGTTTCTCAGCAGAAAAATCAGGTTACGCCCACTTTAAAGAAGATTTAACAGCGAGCCATTGAGATGCAACGTCTCAATTAGCCAGTTGCAGTACTGGACATGAAAAGATGTTTCAAATATAGAAAAGGCCCTCATGGCTAGGTCACCCTCCTGGGAGGTGAGGGACCAAGAGCCCAGGCCTTGCTCAGCTCTCTGTCCACCATCCAGAGACTTGTACTAATGCCATCAGGCATTTCAGGACCCAGTGCAACACCCAACAGAAGGGAGCATCAGGAAGACATACACCAAAACTGCTGATGGAGTGTTGGAGTTACACTGGAAAATGGGTCAAAGCATGCAGGGGAACAGCAGAGCTTGAGCTCTGCAAAGTACTTTCCATGTATTCCTTATGTTCTTCTCAATTAAATATTTAATCAAAACTAGTTCACTACAACAAAGAGACTGTAACAGAACTACCACCTAATTGCCCAATGAGAAAAACCAGATCTACAAATGAGATCTCTCCTGTCCTTCTGGATCAGCAGCATTTCTGTCACAGCATTTACAGGCACTAAAGTTTTCAAGGAGAAAAGCAGAAAGCTGATCCATTGCTCTAGGTAGTAATCTGAGAGCAGGGAATTCTCAACATTGAGACAATGGCTCCAGTTACACCAACAGGGTGTTGTAAGCCTCAAAAGGCCAGGTTAAATGTCCCTGTCCAAAGATAGAGGGAAATAATGAGAACATCAGAGGCCACATCAACAAAAATGCCACATGGGCAACATTTTCTGAGGGAACTAAGACAAGGGATAAAAGTTAAATGCTCCTACCATTGCTTCTGCAGTGCTGGCATGCCAAAGTAACCACTAGAGGTTTGCCAACATGCCCTATGCCCTTGTGTCACTGCTTCCAGCTCCTGATTATCCCAACAGGCTACTCCAGAAAGAGTTAACGCTTCGCAAAGCCTCAAGACACAGAGTTCAGCTTGCTCCTCTCCAGAAATCTCATTCACCATTTCTGCAAACAGGACTGTTAGCAGGCACCTTCTTTAGGTTGATGCAATGGAGTTTGCTTTACACACTGACTGCCATTAAATCAGGCTGAATGAAGGATCAGTCAGCAAATGATCATCAGCCAGATGATCAGGAGGTTTATCTTTGGAATGCCTAGGTATGGTCTCTGCTTTTCTTTATATTATGCAACTCCTCTTTATGGATAGACAAATTGCAGTGTGTGAATCATTTTTATCCAATTTGTAGAAGTTACTGGAATGTATCTGCTGTGTAGACACATGAAAATATAAAGCTATCAGCGATATACTAAGTTTGTAGTGCTCCACACAGAATGAGAAGTAGTTTATAGATACAAAACTGCCTTGCCTAGAGGGCCAGCCTTCCTTTTACCTAGATTAATCCCCAGGAGAAGTCTAATACTATCTGGCACTTCTCAGATCAAAGTAATTTGCTTATTTAGAAGATAGAAGACAGTTTCCTAGTAGTGACAAAAGAAAAGACAGCCTGAGGAACTGAGGTACCAAATGCAACTACTCCACACGTCACTTTGCATTTCTCTTGAGAGCACTGTCACTTAAATCCTACTGTTCACTACCTTACATACCATTCATGTTGTGCAAGGTACAGAAAAGACATAACAGGACATATGTTAAAAATCCTTCTCTGACTTTATGATCCCTTGGTCCTGAACACCACTGGCCACCTTCCAGGGCAAGTGTAGAAAAGATGTTTTGACTGAGATTGATCCAATATGAACAAGTATCCCAGCATACTGAGAGAATAACTAGAGATGCCAAGAGAAGCCTTGCTTTGATTATGCTTCATGGATCTGTACAAGGGACAGGTCAGGCAATGTCTAACTGAACAGAAAAATTAAAGATTCTCTAAGGGAATGTGAACTGAAATGCAACTGGGCTTTCTGCTTTTAATATCCTAGTGTTTGCCATCTGCTATTTGATGTTCTGAATTCTTATTTAAACCCTGTTTGTCAAAGGAAATTTGATAGAAGAAAAATTAGATGTTCAAAATTAATACATAAGCTCTTCTAGAAGTCTCACCCATACGACTTCATCTACACTGATCTTACTTAGTGGAGCACAGACCTGAGGTTATCATCAAAATGCTTCAGGTGTGGTATCCCACCTGAAGAGAGGCTTTTGCTTACGAATATTTTTTCTGACATTTCAGGAGAAATCATTATCCTATTTTAGTTCTCATCTAAAAACATTGCAGAGGGCAGGTGTTTCCTTCTAAATCTTTAGCATGCTGCACTTCAAGGATATTTCAGGAGCACTTTGTGTGAGTTTAAAAGCATCTTCTAAATATAGATACTTTGCTCAGTCTCCAGAGTAGATGCATGGCTTTAACATCCTTTGGTTCACCTGGAGAAGTGGTTCCCCTCAATATCTCACACAAATAAACCTGATGTTTTCTTGTTAAGTTTTCTGTGGGCCACATTTGTTTCTTCCAGTATCTTTTGAGTAAAGTTATTTTTTTATGCAAAAGGCACCTGGCAAGTCTGTCACAATATAGTGCAAGGTTTGGAGCCAGCCTCCCCACCTCCAAGCACAGCACCACCCAGCCAAGAGACCCCAAAATGGGATGGGAATATTTATATATGTATTTTTTTATTTAAACCATTAAATCATTCCCTCACTGACTATCACAAGGTTATGGCACCTCACTCTCAGTTTCCCACTTTCTCAGGTGACACTAGGACAGATAAGAAGAAAGAGGACCTCTATACCTTCCTTTCTGTATGTGTACAGCTCTGATTGCAGATGAGAACCTGTAGATATTGTTCCATTAACCTCTATTGTGGGCTATTCTTCCTGTCCTATATGGATAGTCTTAAAAAGTTCAATTTAAAGTAGATTTTTAGAGGACAGCTATGCAGTAGGTAACATAAGTTCTTTCCTATTACTTTTTCTCAGTACTATTTGGATAGAAATACAAGTCCTTCATGTGCATGTTTACAAAGCTTAAGTGTCTAGTGACATTGTCAATCTCCAGGGAGCCAGTGCATCCTAGGATAAATTTTCTCTTTAGCTAACTGCCCCACACATTACTGCAGCAGTGGAATACTATGGTTTACCTGACTTATTACTTCTAAGAAAGGAAAAGACTAACAAAACCCAGAAAGTCAAGTAGCTCAGAACCTACTTTCTTCTAGGTTTTCGTTTCAGGAAAATGTAACTCACATTAATTTTACATTAATACTTGGGTATTTCACACTCCACTAAGAACTACTACGTTCTTCCAGAGAACTGCCACATGATGATTTCCCCTTGAGATGGGTACATTTAAGCAGAGCTGGGCAGCCATCCCAAAGACTGCTTTCCATGCATGTTGCCATTAAATATCATAGAGTAAAAACAAAGAATCCTACTCTGGCACATAAGAATTTCAATTTGGAAAAGTCCCAATAACGGCTATTTAGCAATGGTATTAATGCCCTCCAAAATAAATATCAGTACTGAACTGTGGAGCTGGAAGCCCAATAGAAGTCACCAATCCTGTATCATGAGATTATTGTTCCTTCTGAAAGAAACTGTGCATTTTTCTTGCTTCATCTCTATTGTCTGTCTTTTATATTGGCTTAAAAAGTAATAAAAAAGACCACACATTACTTTAAGGCAAAGTCAAGCTGCAAAGAAATAAGAAAACCAGCTATTACTTTTTTTGTGTGTGTGAGTGAAATTGAATCTCACTTACAAAACCATGCACAGGAGATGACCTTGTTTGTCTTACTTGTTTCTCCAACTTTGTTTCACTTAAGGAGTATGGAAATCAAATTATTTTTGCATGGTAACAAATAACCAACCCCAGAAGCCCTGTGAGGGTTGTGAATATCAGGGGAAATTGATAATGGACTGAATGAATTTCCCTAGTGGAACAGCACATCAGTGACTCATTCAAATTGTCCCTTAAAATTCAGACCAGTGGCAAACACTCTGACTCCCTCTCCCCACGTAGGTTTGTTTATGATGCAGTCCTTATTGCCCTGCCATTAGCTTTGGGCTGACACCCCACCAGGCATAATCCAGTTAGTAACAGTGAAGCTCCATCAGTACCTCAGATATCAACCTCATTTGGGTATGACCTTCTCACATCCCAAAATAAAAGTTCTGGATTTTACAGGGGGAAATTACATTGCTGTTTTTTCATCACTAGCAGTAACAGGAGTCTGATTTGTGCAAAGCTCTATGCAGAAAAAAAAAATAATTTACTGCATTTGGTCAAGAGATTTACAAATGTAACTGAAGAAACCAGTGCAGATCAGACTGTTTGCAGATTTAAATCCTGTTGCGCTCTATGAAACCAGATACCAATTTTAGCAGTATCCTTGTCAGTGAGCTTCACAGGTTCAAATGAGATCACAAATGAGATCTGTGTTTCCCAGAACTGCCAGTGTTTGAGTTAGTAATGAACATACTCCAGCCTCAGGGATTCTCATCTATGGCAAATGAGAGGCGGAGTCTGGGTTCCAGGCTGAGCCCTTGCACATCCCTCAAGCCCAGCTTTGCCTTGAGAAGGAAATCAAGAAACCTGGAAGCAGGCAGGGTGTGAGGACCAGGAGCTGTGCGGGTTACACACACTGAGCTGTTCAGCTCATCTGCAGTTGCTGAGCTGTGCTGGGAGGAAGCTTCATGGCCACATCTCAGGCAGCCTCCATGAGGCACATCTCCTTTTCCTTGGTGACTGGACTTCCCCCTTCTTCATGCTTTGCCATACTCAGGAGATCAGTTTCTGCTGCCTGACCAAGGACAGAGATGTGTCTCTGTGGCCATGCCAGTCAGCAAGCAGGTAACAGGCTGCACTCAAATCTCAGATGATTGTGTGCCTTCAATGACACAACTAGGACCATAATTTTCATAAAAAGCAGCAGACCTCAGTTCAGAGGCAGAAAAAAATTGTAAGATAAAACTAAGTTTTCTTTAAGGAATAATCCCAATATTCTGTAATTGCTCAAATCCCTAGAAGAGCTCACAGTACTGCTTTCATTTCCTGTCTGCTTACTGTCCATGCCTGCCACAG
This sequence comes from Poliocrania exsul, assembly GCA_035041345.1. Taxonomy (NCBI): domain Eukaryota; kingdom Metazoa; phylum Chordata; class Aves; order Passeriformes; family Thamnophilidae; genus Poliocrania; species Poliocrania exsul. Next base: position 9,257,735 of record JAWWLZ010000174.1, read on the forward strand.
CCAAACAACCCACAGTCACTACTTAATCTATTCCTTGAAGTTCAGGATCAAGAGCTATGTTTTACATCTACCTGTTTATGTACTCAAGCAGCTTTTAAACTTTTCACAGTTATTCCCACGAACTAGGAATTTGGGGCACTTTCAGTCATGCTCCTGGCCCAAAATAAGCATGTAGATTATGGAAAAACATTAGCATGCTTTGAAATCCAGACTCTTATTAGAGTCATACATCAATCACAATAAGGTTTCTTTGCTTATCAGTTTTCTGCCACAATATTCCTTTGATACTCTGATGGAACAGATATTTGCCAGAGTATTAGCACCAGGGATGGATATAACCTCCAATGTAAAACTGGGAGGAGGAAGAGGCCGTGTAGGCAGATGCAGGCTACGAAGTATGTCAAGCAATGTTGGACCAATGTAGCTGCTAGTATACTGGGGAGGCCTAAATCTCTTTCATCCCTCTTCTGCTCTTTTAGCATTTTAAGATATACCCTTCTGATGAGCTCTGAGGGTAATGTTACAGAACTCTGCAAACTAATCTGTGCTATTTCTGCAGTCTTTGTAATGAATGATGGATTAACAGGTAGCCTAGGAAGAGCCATTACAATGCCATTCTTGGCTACAGCTGCTGAATCCAAAACTCAGTTTTATCTTTGCTTTCACCTGTAAAGGCAGAAGCACCATGAAGGTTTCTCGTAAACCTTAGATATCTTCATCTTGTTTCCTGCGAGATCCCAGTGCTGCACCCCAAGAAGAGTGTAATGCAATATGCATGTACCATACACATGCATAGCATCTAATTATAGTAGCACTTCTCTTGTTAATGCTTTCTGACCCTGTAGGTTATTTTCCCTGGGATACTCCTTACAAATTCCCTTCCTCCTCGCCACTGTCCTCTTATGCTGACAAGAGCTGAGAAAAGCTCCTGCTGTGTGCAGAATGCTAATAATTGCCTGAGTTATCAATCAAAACAGATGCAGACAAAAGTAATCAGCATCATCAGGAAATCTCTATGATGCAGCAAGCAGGTATTCTGAGCTCTGCCTGAGTGAATGGGCCAAGCTAAGAGCTAGCTAGTGCCTGAGAATTACACTAATGTGATGTGACATTTGCTTAAAGCCAAGTCCTTCTCTTAATGAGTTTCTTAGTTCTCACCAAAAAGTCACAGCTCCTGTTCAAGGTTCAGAAAATTTGTAGATGGCAGGTCAGAATAATAGCAAAAGTGAAAAGAAAGAACAGTGAAATGCCAGGGAAAAGGAAATCAGAGCAAGTGAAGTATAACTTTGCAGGGGTTTTGCATTCAAAGGAGACTATGTGTGTGTCTGCAGACGTATCTCAAGCAAGCTGACTTAGTCATCTGGACCACCACTTTACTTCAAACATGCCATCTCTCCCCATGCTTTACTGCTTAGCTGGATCAGACAGCACCTGTTTCTGTATGCAGTAAGGGGAGACTCCTATCCTCCAACAATATTCATTTAACCAAGATATCTTTTAACAGGAGCTATCAGACATTTAGAGAGCATCACATCAATTTGGGCATGTAAAGATCTTCAGGAATTAAATATCAAGGACATCAAGCAAAATGAAAGTGTTTATTTACTATTCACTGCCTTCCTTAAACATTCTCTGTTTGGTTGTCTCAGATTATACATGTTACACTAAACTAGTCTTATAATTTTTTCTCTGTCTTGCTCCAGACATGCTATATTCATGTTTATGGATTTTAAAATAAAATAGTTAATTCAGATCTATGTTAGCTGGGTTGATTCAGAAGAAATGCCTGGCAAAACCACATCATTCCTATGTTGTTAAAAACTTTAGCAACCCCTGAGCTCTGCTGTTGTCTCTCCCCAGTGACCATGCTGGCCCATAGCTGGCTGGGCCACTGTCCCCCAACCTGCAGAGTCTCTCAGGAGTGAAGGAGGGAAGAGCAGAAATAATCCTTACTGATCTCTATCACCAGGTTCTTTGTCCTGCCTCAGGGTAATTTGACACTAGTTTGACAGCTCTTTACTTGTTAAATGTGTAAAATGTCTTATGAAGATTTTCAGGATTAAAACCACTCACCCCTTTTTAATTGAAGCATATAACCAAGAAAAGGATTTTTGCACATTGGGTAGGGCATCTCTAGACAGCTTAAGGATTTAGCTAGACACTGTCAAGGTATCCAAACTCCTCTTTCCTTCACATATCACCAGTTGCTGAAGAGATAGTTACTGTAATACTTTCATTTTCTTTCCCCTCTTTGGATTACTTATGCACTTCTGCTAGTCTAAGATCATTCTCTCTGATATAATGGTGCCATAGAGAGAGAGGAAAAAAATAAGAAAAAAGTGAAATATTGTGTTTGCACTTGCAAGTGTCCAATATGCACAAATAAAAGTAAAGAAACACTGCCAAAAATAGGCATAGAATTAAGATACAGCTTCAGAGATGAAGATTGAAAAACATTTGCACTGGACCTTCTAAGCCTTCATGACCCACTTTAGCCATGACTTGTAACCATCAGGTCCCTGACTATAAATAAGTGAAATTTAAAGTAAAGCAAATTCATACATTTCATAAAAGCTATGTGCAGCTCTGCCTACTGCCACCTGAAGCTGTACATTTTCATTTTCCCATCTGCAGATATCCTCACTTTTGCACTCATTTATTGGAGACAAATAAGCATAGAGCTTGTCCAGACTGCAACAAGCTGGTCTACTGAGTTTCCCGAGCTTCTGCAGAAACTTGGAATCATGTAGCACTTAAAGAACCTGAGAAACCAATGCAAGGCTAAGCAAGATGTCTAATTTGTGGTTTCCAAGTCTCTGCTCTGACTATTGGAAGGGGTCCAGCACACATGCCCCCCACCAAGCATTTCAGACTTGGCTGCCTTGCAGGAACATGACAGATGACTCCATTTTCCAAGGCAATGTTAAGGAAATGTCTTTATAGGCCCTGAAGCATCTTTAACTCCAGGGCTTGCCTTCAGCCAAGTAAAGGTCCTTCTAATTACTCATCTCTACATTTATTCTTCTCCTCCTCTCCTGTAACAAAAGAGGGACTAGAAAATGCTCTATCACTTTAAGGGAAAAATCTGCTTTTCTTCTTAGGTGGATTCATTAACTTAGTTATTCACACAGTGCTTTGAGGACAGAAATATCAGAACTTAAGGGGTTTTGTAATTAAAAAGTGCAATATAAAGTTGATGCCAGTTAGATTCAGTTTAGCACTTGACAAATACTTCTAGAGGCACACATGCTGTCCCACCTGTCCCATCAAAATAAGGGCTGACTTACAGTCATGCTGATGCACATCTTCATTGCAATCATCCAATTTAAAATTATCTGACCTGACGAGTGAAGGTGCAACAGGTCCAAAAGGAATTGTGGCCCTGTGTTGTGTGTCTGAGGCCATAAACTACTCTGCACAGGAGAGGCCTGAAGATGATCTCCCTGAATCGTCCTTGACAGTAAAAAAACCCTGTCATTGCTTTCAACATGCAGCATCTTGGGCAGCTCAAGGGTTTGTGATGGTCACCAATGGCACTCATGAAAAATGGACACAATAGTCCTTTTCTGAGCAGTGTTAACTGGGCAAACCAAAATACACAAAAGCCCCAGTGAAAACCCAATCCCTTAAAACATTACAGTTCATATTTAGTAATAAAACAGATTTTGGTTTTGAAGTAATTTAGGATGAGATAGCAAAGAAGCGTCATTTTATATCTTAGTATCTCAAGCTTCAGACATTTATGCACTTTTAGTACCCAAACCATGAATTTTAATATATCCAAGTCAGTGTGTCATTCTTAGATAATTTAAAGTCTAAACTATTTGACTTACATTAAGCTACAAGTCTCAGATCTTGACTATCAAGTACAATCTTCAGACAAAGTGCTAATCACATATCTCATTCAGTGGATAACTTTAAAAAGAACTTGCATTAGCTTCCAAGAGCTTCAAATTACTTGGGCAATTTCTGGACCATAGGAAGAAGATAAAATTTGTCAGATTAATGATCATTGCAAATAATTCCCCTTGTTCTGCCAGAAATACAGTGGCAAAAATTACTCAATTCCTCAAGAAGATGCAAAATGTTTATGTGCTGCCCAGGTTGTGCTCTGATGTGTGTCACTATTTATCTGACAGTTTTCACGGACACTAAATAAATATAGAGTTGGAAAAATAAAAAAAAAAAAAGGGAAAAAGAAAAAAGAGGGAGACTTCTGACAAGTTTGGGAAGTTAAAAAACAAAGAGTAAAAACAGTTCTCCAGTGTGTGTTAAACGATACCTACGTTACTTCAAAACCAGCAACCCCAGGAAAGATTAAAAATCAGCGGTTAGAGACCCTAAGGTGTATTTTTTCCTAGTTGGTACCTCCCATGACTGAGCTGTAGCTCAAGTCTTTATACAAGTTTTAGTTTCTTTATACAAGAAACTAAACTTGCTCTGATGTCAGAGGATATTTAAGTTGGGAAATACTGAAAAAAGGCATTCTCTAACAGCTTCTTTATTCAGTGCTATGTTGTCAGACTATCACAGTGTGTACCTCTCTGATGCAATGATGGAATTACACTGTATTTTCTTTCACACGTGTTTCTGAAAGCCCAATCTAGCCAGAGATGAGCTGCCCCAGCACCGCTGCCCCTCAAAAAGGAAAAACACAAGCACAAACACCTCCTTTTCAGTTCCTTACAAGGGAAGATGCTCCTGCAAGAGCACAAAGCCCCTTCTAGCCACCTTACGCTAGAAGGTAAAGCACTCTCTAGCTTTTTAGGGAGCATCTGTCCTAAATACAAGGAATTCCCCATTTTAACCTGTCTTGAAAAAATCACCACATGCTGAAAATTACAAACATATGTGTTCATCCTATTTTCCTTCATATGCTTAATTACCCAACTAAGTTAGAAAAGCAGATCATGTTGAACAAGATTGTGTTCATCAAAATGTTTTAAAGCACAAGCCATGTGCTTCATTCATGTAGATCCTCACAGGTTTTGCTCTCAAGAAATTGAGTCCCGAGGTCACATGAAGCATGCCAGTAATTCACATTCCAGGAGGTATAAACCATTATTGACATTCATAGCTCAGCCTAACACAAAATGGTAAACATGATATAACTATTAAAAGAATCTAGGAACCACAATGTATCATTAAACTAGAACAAGCATTAAATTCCCTAATTTTCTGCCTTTTTTTTTTTTTTGTTATAAGACATTACTTTCCTTCCAAGTTGAAAAGTGCTCTTTGAAGTCCTGACAGTCATTATTCTCAAAAATTTCTCTGCTCCCTTTTCTAATTGCTTTTTAGTTCATGAAAAGTCAATTAAAAATCCCATAGATCGCATTACCAGCATTTCTAACTTATCTGGCCAGTCCAGGGAAACTGGATATTGTATCACACCCTTTTATTGTTTGCCTGCCATCCATTGTTTGAAACAAAAAGTCGAGTAAACCCAGAAATTCAAAGAAGCAACAACTGTGGCTATCAGTTTTTCCGTCCTTATCATTCCACCTCAGCTTTTATGTATCATTACATCTTCTGCACCTTTAATGTGTAGGGACAATTTTACAAACCAACTACATCATAAAATTTATTCCTCTGAAATAAAAGTATTACAACAGATATTCCCTCCAAATTAATTTTTAGATAAACATAAAGCTGGAAATTTTTGAGGAGAAAAGAATTTTCACCTCAATACTTTCTGATAGTCAAAATAGTATGATTTTTTTTTAATATTCTGTGTGAAACACTAGTATTTCTGTGAATATCTGATGGAAGAATTCAAATGTAGATGTTTATATAATCCTAAAGGGTTTTTTATTCATTTTTTTTTCTGGACATGTGCAATCATGAAAAAAAACCAAAAAAACAATTCATAAGACCTTGGTTTTGTGCACAGATAGAGGTGTTGACTTCAGACTGTTGATTGCTGAAGAAATTTTTTTAAGAAGAAACTAAAATATTGCCAAAAAACATGTTTTTGATGAGGCTGTTCCTTCCAGGTGGTTGTGAGAATGCAAAAAAAGCTTATAAAAGCATTTTTCCATTTTGCTTCCCATTTTAGTTGGAACAACCAAGTCAATCTAGATGCAAAAATGAAATTAATCTCTGTCCAAAGGAGTTAGTGATCTATGGTTCTGCCTACTAAGAAGCATTACATACAAACTTTAAAAAGCTTTAAGACAGAAGGCCTATTAAAATAGTTCCTCTGAATATTTCATTGGTGAAAAAAATATATTCAACATGCACAGCAAATACAGCCAACATAAAAATATTTTTAAAATGAAGCCTATTGACTTTCTGATTCTAATTTCTTCAAAAATATCAATTTTGTTTAAAATTAAATTAACAGCATTAGACTACATCATAGAAAGGATTACTATGTTTCAGGATGAATGAAGTTTGGTTGGGTTTTTTTTTCCAATAAGATATATTAAAACACTTCTAATGTGGAAAAGGTTTGAAAACATTCCTTAATGTTTTCTGAAAAAGCATAAATTATTCAGAAAGACACACAATGACTTTTTTTTTTTCAGGTTTGTAAGCCTCAAGTGAACTTGAGCACTGCTAGAGTATAAGTTAATAAATAAAGAAAACATAACCAAAAAGAGAAGCTGGACAATTTTTTTCCCCATCAAAACAAATAGCAAAGTTAACTTCAAAACATTTTTAGGATGTAGGAAGCAAACAGGGATTATTACTGCATTCAGATGCAATTGAGTTGTTTCCACTAGTAGAAGGGGACAAGAACTTTCCTTTACATAGTTAAAATCACTTATTTTTTTGAAAAGTAGAGTTGGTGTGTTGTTTTCCTTTATAAAAGAAATCTGTTTCAAGAAAAGACAAAAAAATGAACTGAAGGCATTTCATACCTTTTGGGAAGGCAAATGCTGGTGGTTTAGGCTCCATGTAGGAAAGAACTTTTCCACAGAGGCTTGTCAGGATGAACGTGTTATGGGAGGGAAAGAGGAAGCCCTACTGCTGGTCATTTCAGTCCTGCAAAGGGAAGTTGGGTTTTGTTGCAGGTGAAGCCTCTTATAGAATTGCAGGCTTCCCAGGGTGCCCTCTGACCAACTCCTGTTAGCACAGGTGAGTATCTGTAATTAAAACAAGGACAATTAAAACACCCATTTAGGATATGGCCTAATTCCTCCTACACCGAGATCTCATACAAGGGCCTGGGCATCTGCTGCCTCTCAGCAGCTCTACAACGCTGATGTCAAAACCAAGATGCTGGTGTGAAGAGGCAAGAATGTGATAATCAATTTGAATTACTGCCTAAAGCTTGTAATTTCTAGTCCTGATCTTGCAGAGACATCCACACTGTTGGAGTTCACACCTTAAGGAGAGCATATTGCAGGAAGGGCAAACTAATTCCTGCCATTCTCTGTTCTCTAAACCCCAGTGACATCTTTCCATTCATTCATATCTCTAGAGACTCTTTTTTGCCAGCTCTCTTCAACAACACATTTTAAGACATCCAAACAAACATCCACGCTTTCTTCCCACCCCACTTAAGGCTGATGCTCTTATTAACATTATGCAGGGAGGTGTTTGTGAGCTTCTCCTCTTGTGCTGTATGGCTGCAGCCTCTCAGCACAGCCCTACCCTGCCTGGCTGGGAGTGCCTGGTTGCCAGAGCAGCACGCAGCAGAAAGAGAGACTCATCTTCCTACTCAGCAGGGGCTTCAATACTGCACTGGCAAGCTGTATTTGCAAGTCAGACTATGCTCTCTGAGTTGTACATTTTATTACCTTTTTGTTGTTGTTG
>JAWWLZ010000174.1:9265598-9294267 GCA_035041345.1 Poliocrania exsul
CTGCACTGGCAAGCTGTATTTGCAAGTCAGACTATGCTCTCTGAGTTGTACATTTTATTACCTTTTTGTTGTTGTTGTTTTACTCCCACAGACAATCTGGAAAATAACGGGGGAATTTCCTCCAGCCTCTGCTATACTTAGGGCTCATGTGTGCTGGAGACATCAGCTGTTAGCTGAGACTGACTAATTCTGTGCTGCATAATGACCTTACAGCAGAGGAATGGGATCCACTCAGAACTCCTTGCAGTGCTCTTACAAATTTCATTTGCTTGTAAATTTAGGCAAGCAGTGGATGCACTAGACACCAAAGTGCTCTGTGCCACTGCGTATCTGTGCTACAATCAACAGCAGAGGTGTCCATTTCTGCCTGCCCAGGCTCAGTTGAAAGAGAGAAATCAAATGTGGTTTTGCCATTATCTCTCCCAGCTCTTCCCCCAGTCGTTAAACAAATGTGACTTTTAGCCACAAACTAGACACAAAACACAGGTGTAGCAGTTTTGCAGTTTCTAAAAAAGCAGTTTGCAGCCATCCTTTGGAATAGCCTCCCTTGCTTATGAGCATGGCAGAGTAAATAAACCAGCTGTTTTGATGATGAGTTTTAGTTTCCTACAAAACCCAGTCTGCTGGGCTGGCAAAATCTGCTTGTTACCTATCTCCAGTGTGTTTTTCTTTTCCTTCATGGCTTTTCGGTGTACAATCACTTCCCCAAGGTTTGCAAGATGCGGATTCACAAAAAAAGTGCCCAAATGATTAGTGAAATGCCCTTATTCACATGCGTAGGGGCCCTTGAAGCTCTCTCAACTTCACCTGTGTTTTCACCAACACCGGCAGCACCAACTCCTCCCTACAGTCTGAAGAAGAGAGGAGGACTTTTCTGCCACTCCCATGCTAAGACATGGGCAGGAGAAGGCAGAGGTTTAGCCCTAAGGTGCTGGACGTGCTGCCTTTGGCACTGGGTGAGCAGCCACTGCAAGGGGCACTCCCTGCATCTCTGTGCTGCAAACAGGCTGCTTACACCACCAGAGCAGGCAGAGGAGGTGGGTGCCCACAAGCCCCTGGAAAAGAGGGCTCCCTTTTTAAGGCAGCAAGATAAAAGCCCTCCAGCTTATCTCACCTCTTTGTGGAATGTAGCACTAATGCAGGCACCTGTGTACACATCAGCATGAAACAAATGCAGCTGGGGTGGGATGTGGGCTTGATGCTTTCACAGAGCTGGGATCTCCTGGCAGAATTTTTCTCCTTATCATACTATCGTACCATTTTGCTTTGCCTCCATTGCCCATGGATCAATAGCCCTCACTTTGATTTCATAGGGGTTTTTAGAAATCAGTCCTATTACTGTCTTAGGGACAAATCCTATGCATTTCTGTACACTAAGATCTTCAGAGAAGTAACTGTACTTGCTAGTGTTGGCTGTGCCTTCAACTTCCCTATTAGCAAATAGGAGATCAATTAGCACAGATTTTTGTCACCCTCCAAAAATAGAAAAGTTTCACAGATCTCAGCAGTAAATTTATTCTGTTAGACACCAGTACTTCAACCTTTCCATTACTGCCTGAAGGACAGGCTTTATGAAGCCACAATAAAGCTGTATTTGTTATCATAGTTGAGATTCAGAGAAAAGAGAGGTTTGTTCATTACAAAATGGCATCTACAGAAGAACTGCAATACACTGGACGTGTTCTTGAAGACAGATGCAGGGATAGATAAGAATGTATTCATATCAAAGAATCAAGTAGAACAAAGAATCAGTAAAGATGGTATCTGTCAGAGAAGAACTTGTGCTTTTGTGCTGAAGAAATGAGAAAGGAATTCAAAGATCTGGCAAATGAGGAACAAATAACAATGAATCCAGTTTGGAGCTGCAAAGAGCAGTCCTTATGGAAATGGCCTCCTTCTGGGTGCCCAGTCAAAGTCCAAAGAACATCTGCTTTATGTCTCCTGAACTTCAGAAACACATCAGTGACTGCTCCCTTGCAGGCAGGAGCAGCTACAAACCTAAAGCCAAGGGAGTGGGAGAAAAGCAAAGAAGCAGCACGAGTGGGACTGGTTCAGAAATGCTTCCACAGCTGGAGGCCCTGAGCAGACAGCCTCAGGTGGTATGTGCTGTCCTTGGAAAAGATCAGGTGTCCAACGGAGAAAAGTGTTTGGGGGCGTGCTCTGCAGTCACATCACTGTCTCATACTCTGTAGGATGTGCCAGCCCAGCCTTTCTGGAAAAGGAAAACTGCTGCTTTCTGCAGAGAGAATAAAAACTTGCATTTGATTTTCAAGTCTTAAAACTCTGACCCTGTCCTAGCCATAGCTGGAAAGTTCAAGTCTTTCTAAACCTTAGGTGTTCTATGGAAACAGTGATCTCTCTCATGGGTGCTAAAAACAGCTGTGGCTTGTCCAGCAAAAGCTGGAAGACTAAATCATTTCAGCCATGGACACCTGCCAAGTTACATCTGGTGTGATGTTGGCACTAATCGGAGGCATTTTTTTTAACTGGTGACCTACAGGTGAAAATCTCTGCATTCCCCTACCCTGAGCTATCCATTTGTTCAGATTCAATATTTTATGTTCCCTGTGGTGTTGGTGTTCATGCAATATTTAATGGGTGTACAGTGCTTTGTGGATCACAGCATATCATGTAGTTCTGCAGAAATACTGTAAACCATGGCCATGTGAAAGATCTAATGTCATGCTTGTAAAATGCATGTTTTTATTGCATTTTAACACAAACCCTATGTAATTAGTTATAAAACAACATGCCTTAATGCAGACTGGTTAAGACAGGGAGTGCTGCAACATTAGTTTGCATTTAATGCTGTTTAAGTCTATGCAAGTGCTGTGGAGTCACCACCTCCAAAGTGGTAGGTCATTGCTTGACATTTTGTTTAAATCTTACATACCAAGAAAGGACTTGTAATGGATCACAGCAAAGTCCATTTCTAGCTTACAAGAAAGGGAGTAACAACTACAGTTGTGTTATGGTTACATTTTTATTTCAAATGAGGAAGTCTGTGGTTCCCATTCAAATGAGTAGGAATTCAGCAACTTACCTCAAGTAGAAGCAGAATCAGGAAATGTAGATTTTTAGGAAAAAGCAAAAATCTCTGCAAAAGCAATTTTATGATGCTGTGATTATTCTTTCATGTTCATATTCCCTTTGTGATTATGATCATCACTAGCTCCAGGCAGCTGAAAAAGGATTTGTTCAACATCATCTCTTGGAACCACTTTTGGAGGAAAGGGAAGACTCTGATTACATTTTTTATGTTATTGGCCTGAAAAGCAAGTACTTCTATGAAAAGTTTAGATTTTCAATGAAAGCTATTTTGTTCAATCCATTTTTTTTTTCAGCCAGACCTCTCAAAATTTTGCGTCTGACCAAACCAAGGTAGAAGACTTATCCAGTGAAACCAAAGTGCAAAAGTCTGTTAGTATGTGCAAAAAGTTAATTGTAAAAATCCCTTTTTTTCTTTTTTTATTACTGAGACCTAAAACCCCCTCATATACAACCTGGATGCATTTAATTCCTTTCTGTGGGGCATTGTGTCAGAAGACAATCCTATTGGTGACATGTCTTTCCCTGTATCTATGTTTTTGCTTGTTTTTTGTGTTTCCTTGTTCTTAATTAGCCATAAAAATTACATGTGTTTTTGTAGCAAGAAGAATTTGGTTTTGGCTTTCAAAACAGACACGTTATGACTATCATCATGAGACAAAGAAAAAGACAATTTGTTTTTATTTTCTTAGTTTAAGAACCTGGATAAAGGAACTGTAAAGCTCCATGGGCGAGGCCATTACCAGCATCACAGAGACGGATCCAGAGTCTGTGTGAATCACCACAGAGTCACTGGTGGGGGATGTGTCGGTAACGCTGGCAAGAGGCTGCCAACAAATACTTGTACCACGTGGCTGTGCAGGGATGAAGTCCAGGGGGTAAGCAATGACAAGGAATAGAAGGGGAAAGCAACAGCTCCTTTACTGTTGGTCCCTGTAATTTCAGACTTCATATTCCCCCAGCCAACAGAGTAGCTGAAATTGCAATTATTTTTAATTTGTTGACTTAGTTCAGTACTAAAGCTGTTCTCAATCTTAAGTACTGACAGGTGCTTGCTACAGTGAAATAGCACATTGTAGGCAGGAGGGCAACAGGGCAGAATGAATTGCATTGCTTCTTTGGTTTGAAGGGACAAAATCCTTCCTTCCAGCAGGTTTTAAACCTCTGTGGGTAATATTTTACTTGCTACACTCTATGTAGATAAAATATGATGCAACAGTAATTTTCCCTGCTGCTTTATCCATGGGCTGACTCTATTTTCCAACTGCAAAGCAGCAAACAAAAGCAAAAGCAGTGAGCACCTAAACCCTTAGAGTTAGTAAAGAATATGGTGGCAGAAAGAAAGAAAGAAAGAAAGGAATCAAAATCTTCATGTCATGCCAAAAACCTCTCCCATTACTGCCTGGGAAAAAAAATCACCAAACAAAAAACCCAGTCTTGATGGAGTCACAGAAAGAAATGCCCACAGCACACGTGCTGTTACAAAGCCAGGGTTTATACAGTACAGGAACAGTAACAGCACACAGTGAAAATGTATACCTTGCATTTGGCCACAGCATTTGCTGCTGCACATGACAGGGGACTAATCTACCTCTTGTAATAGCTAGTGCTAAACACAGAAAATTTTGTCACCCAAAGCAACTGTAGTAGCTAATAACAGAGTGGAAGTATGAATGCTGATGGAAATCTTAACCGTAAAAGCTATCTGCAGTCTACAACAGAGAGTGAAGTACAGAAATGCTAATGAGGGCCATTACAGGGATGTCATGCCAATCTTCTTCCAATATTCTCACAAACCTTTCTCAGACAGATTTCTATTAGACAGCTGTCCCATCTGGCAGCCTAAACCAGAATTCAGCTCCTGCTTTTGGTGTGGTGACATCAGATCTTGGTTTCCTGTATCAAAAGATCTTTCTGGGGATCTGTCTGAAGTAAGGGAGCACAACATCTCCCAGGACCTTCCCACAGGCCTCCCCTAGCCAGGCCTTCCAGCAGTCTGGGCAAGATGACGGGGTGCATGTAGGGAGTTAGACAGCAGCTCTGTCTGTTACAGTACAAACATCTGCCAGGTTTGCTGCCAGGGATCCCAGCAGCTCCTGCATTTGAACTGGCAGGAGGGAGGACAAAACTGTCTTGACAGAGTTTAGAAGCATGTCAGGTCCCATCCACTGGAGGCCAGTCCAGTGACATAAACCTTTCATAACTTCTTAGAGCTGCTATGTCCTCAGACAGCAAGGACCCACAGAAGCATCCCCATAGGATGATGGCTATTTGATGAGTATTGGTAATGATGCCATTCAATGTTAAATAAAACTTAGACCTCTGAGGACAAATGATGGTCATATAATTGTGGAAACTGAGATATCTTTCCCCTTGCAGTAAAGGATCATGTAATTAAGGCAAGCACTAATTAAAATTTAAATAATTGATAATATTATTACTAATGGGCTATATATAGCAATGTCAAGAGGCCTAGAAAATCTGGCAGTAATTGAATTAACCATGTCTAAGGAGCAGCACTAAGAAATCTTCCCCCACGTGTACCCAACACAAACAATGCCTGGCCCAGCGACATCCATGGCCCAGGAAATGGTGGGGGAGAGAGCAGAGCAATGTTAAATAAGGAATAGGGCCACGAGGCCTGAGGTTGTTCATCAGAAGAGTCACAAGCAACACAGCTGCATGAAATGAAGGTAATGATTTGTGCCATGCAAAGCAGTGGAACAGATGAGGATCCTAAGGAGAGCAAAGAATGTTTTACAACATTTGAAGCAGAATGGAACTTTAGCTATGGATTTGAAATGAGCATAAGAGCACCCTGTTCATTACTTTAGGTCTTTAATACATGAATAGATGAGTAGTGTAAGACAACCAGCCTACACAGTAGCAAGGTGGTGTTAATGACTAAATAATTTGGAGGAAGGGAAAGCATAGCAATAGTCAGAGGGAGAGAATCAACAGGATGTTTGCTTGGTTTGCCTACAAATAGAGGCAAAGCAGCAGGTGCCAAAGCAGAAAAATTCAACATACGTCCTGTTTTTCAAAACCACAGCAGTACTGGCCAAAAGCTAAGAGCACTCACTGACCCCCAAAGCCCTTGTGTCTGTCAGGATGCTTCTCCCCTGTTCAAGAATTACTTCACCTGCTCTGTACCCAACAGATGCTTTCTTGTTTTCTAGTATCAGAAATCTGACAGTGAAACCTCTTTCCCTTGATGCAAAGCTCTTCCCCTATCTGGCACTCATAAGTGATTACATATGGAAGGAAAGCTCTTGGGAGTGGAAGGAGGTACAAAAAATATCTTATTGGTGATTATCATGAACAATTTACACGGGAACTTGGAGCAGTGCTGCTCAAACCAAGTTCCTGTCACTATTAAAAAGAATTACTATTTAATGAACTTCTGTTTTCATTAATGGTGTGAGATTAAGGCTGCTTGCCACCAGGTGAATACTAATAGACAATTTTTAAGCAAATGAGGCCCTCCTTCCCTTAATTTTAATAAATGATGGAATAAAACATGCTTTCTTATTTTCCACTTTGTAAGCAGAAGCTTCACTGCAGAATTCTTGCATCAGCAATTGAAAGCATTTGGGCTTACTTTGTAGCCTTTCCCTTTAAGGTTTTATGTGGAATATAAAGTTTTATGACAAAAAAAATAAAAAGAAACACTATGGCAAAACAATTAACTGCATAGAAAGTTCCTTTCAGTTTAAATGTTCCACTGTAGTGTGTGAACTGAGGGAGAACCAGGGAAATCAGCCTAGCTCAAAACAAATGTGAGGCTGACAGGTGAAGCTGATGGTGTGGCTTATGAACAAGTTACTGTGAGAGGAGCTGGAGGGCAGATTTCCAGCACATTAGCTGAACCACGGGAACTGCCTGTGCACATGCCTCCTCCAGAGGGAAATGTGTAGCTTGCCCCCAGGTGAAAATGGATCTTGCCATTTCCAACATACAGAGAGTCATTGGGTTGAAAGAGGCACCTGAAGGCAAATAATGAGGTAAATCAGCAGAAGTTTATGAGGGATTCCTCCCAAGGCCTGTTGATGGCAGAAGGTATGAATATACTTGTTTGGAAATCTAATAAGTGGACTGAGTTACTCACCATTGTTCTGAAGCAGGAGCTGGACTTTTAAGTGCTGGGTGGGTGCAGAGAGGATCTCTGAAAGCCACATATGAATTACACAGTGGGGAAGGTGGAACCAGGATGCAAAGAGGAATAGAATGTAGTCAGCTGATGGACTAGACAAAAAAACTTTGCAGTGGCAGTTTGGGGAATAATATATTGGTTGAGAACAAAGACAATGGTGTTGTAGCTATCAGAAATACAAAGAGAATGGTAGAACTTAATGCAAGCATGTCATCTGATAAGAGGCAAAGAGTAGGCCATACCTTAAAGATCTTAGATCTGCAGGTTTGAGACATATCCAACACAAAATTATGTCTAATTAAAGTTTAAATAAAAGGCAGGACATTGGTATTTTCCACAGTAAAACAGAGTAGTAAGGAAGGCTTAAAAGGAGGTGATCCAGAGCTCTCTGTTAGCCATCAGCAGATAGAGCTGATGGATAAGAGAACTGTAAGGGATGGTAGATTTTACTTTCAACTGAATGAATGATATATATCACAGTGGTCAGTCTCAGTCATCTCCATAGGTATACTGTAATTATACTATTTATAATTGTAGAGGGGGATGGAAAAGAGGGAATGAAAGTCAGAACCTGCTGAAATATTTGTGAAAGTTTGGATGGGTTTAGCAGAACTTCTGTATTGTGCAAGACTAAGCAAAACTGCAATCAGCTCTTAACCATCCTGAGCCTAAATATCATCTTAAAAGGTAGAATTTGTACAACTTCAGCTAAATTAATTGGGATAACAGAAAACATATGATGAGGGGTTTTGTTTCAATTTTGAGTGTAATTACAGTTCCCTTTGACCCATCCCTTCCTCATAGTTGCGTTGCATAATTGCATTATTCCAAAGTCAAAATGTAATAATAATTTATAAACAGTTAAAACACTCAGAGGTCTTTTTGCAAATCCACGTGTTCCAGTGTTCCAGAAGCAATTACATTTTGTTTTAAAAGCAAGAACATTCAGTGCTCTGCTTATTATTGGTGCTCAGAGTACAACAATCATATGTTATTCAGGATACTTAGTGTCCACATAGGTGCCTGGAAAATTGCTCTGAGCATTTTTTTTGTGCAATTACTGACAGTTTGCTTAAATGTTGAGCCCAATAAATGGAATGGCATTGTGACATGGTTTGTACTATTTATAAGAAAATACAAACAGTTTTATATCCCCTCCATCTAATGGTGTACAAAGTCCTTAGACTATGCAGTTATTATCAACAGGTAGCCATATTTTTCCTTTTATAATAAAGCTACAAGGACCAAGTCATGAATGAATGACTAGAGAACAATTACAATGACTGACATTTTTAATGATACAGTACTGGTTGGTAACTTACAGCCTTTTTAATTACACGTGGGTTTTTTCTTCTTTAATTCTTCTCAGTATTAATTCCTTAATCTAGCTAACTGCTAAACTGACTCTGCTGGCAGGCAGAAGAGGCTGTACAGAGTGGGAAATACAAGGGGGAATGGAAACACAGATTTTTTTTTTTTTGTAGAACTGCAAGCTTAAAACCTTAAAAATACTTCCAATAAAGTTCAGAGGCTTTCCCTCCTCCTTGCAGATTACAGAAACCAATAGATCTAGCAGGGGAAGAGGACATGGATTTAACTAGTTTATTTGAACTTGGCTTGCATCCATGTGCTTTCCTTCTCCTTCTATATCACAGAGGGACAGCCACAATCATGTAGAAGAATTATCACACTGGGCTCTAATGGAGGCCTTTCATTCAAAGTTTTGGAGAGGAGCCTGGTAATTCGGTTGCAGCTCTGGTGAAAGATGTAATAGAAAATCTGTATGATTTTTCTAGTTAAGAGATTTTTTCATGCCCTTTGGATCCACTAGTGTTTACAAATAAGTCAAAGCCATGTAAATACATAGAGGGAAGTTTCTTCTCAAAGTCCATGTGTACTGTGAATATTGAAGGCTGCTCAGGTGGTGGTCTGAATGTCTGGCTTAGGTTTTGAAAGGAAATACCCTTGCACAGACATAATTTGACAGATCTTTGCCCTATTCCCTTGAAGTTTAACTGGCAACTACAGTAGCTGCCTTTACATAAACACACAAATTAGCTGAAGTGGAATGATCATTCAGTTTTACTGTACCACAGGTAGCAATCAGACATTCAGCTCAAGAGGAAGAAGCACAGAAGAACCTAACACTGCTCATTCTGCATTCATGAACTAGTACAGGGCAGTGACACTCCAGCCTTCTTTATTTATGGGGTCCTCCTTAACTGAACCCAGACCCACATGACCTGAGAGACAGGAAAACAGTTATTTTGATACTTTTTTCCTCCTGCAGTTTTGTATTTTGTCCAAAGGTTCAGAGCTTGTTCTACCAATTTTGCTCTGTGTTTCAAAAATCCTTCAGAATTTCCTCAAGCAAAACTTTACAGCAGCTTTGGAAGCTTTCCTTAATTTCCAGAGCTGATCAGGAGGGAAGCTGACCCTGCAGGTATTAACTGGCAATTTGGATTAAAAAGCCTCATTTGAAGAAATTACTCCATGGATGAACGGTTACCTTGCAGGAAGACAAAAATTAACTGAAGGACTATTGAGCTGGCATATGTTTGGGGCCTGCAATAGAAGATCCCTGGGAATAATTGCAAAAAATAGCAAAAATAAACCTACTTTGCAAAAGCAGCAGGATGAACAACAGTCATATCCATGCTTTAATTTCAGGGTACAATGGGACAAGAATCTTTCCTCCTTACTTGAGAGAGCTGTGAGAACCCATGCTTTTATTTTAAATTCACAGACTTCAGGACAAAGGCTTGAGACCATTTTAAAATGGAAATTAAAAGGGAAGCAAAGAATAATAGTCACATGGTTTGATTTTCCTCATTCTAATACAGTTTCCCCTTTTCACTACAAAAGTGAGGTACACAGTGAGGGAGTGACAATAGCCAGACTGTTTTTCAACAACTTTACAACTTAAGTACACAAGGCACACAAAATGGAAAAGGAAATACTTCATATCTTTTTTTGAAGGATGGTTAATTCAGAGACTAAAGAGATTCAGTGATTTGTTCAGAAGGAGCCTATGCTATACAGCAGGAAAATACTCCAGAAATCTCATGCTCGTCCTCTCTTTGTCCATGATTAATAATACTGTCCTGTTTAAATTTTAAAAATTGCTCAAGGGCATCTGCTCAATATCCTGGTTTCCATCTATTTTTAGCACACATGTGAAAGAAAACAGTTTCAACACTGAAATGAGGATGAAATCCTACACTAAGAAGGGTGGGAAGTAATTACAGAGCTACCTTGTAGACACCTTTTGCTAAACTCATGCAATTGTGGGGCTCATGGGTCAAGGAAAGCCCTATAATGTTATTTGAGATCTGCCTCTTACCTGAGCTCTGCTCCCCAAAAGTAGCTTCTAAGCTTCAGAGATCTGATTCATGAAGAAGGATGTGTTGGTATAGCATAACCCATGGCTGTGCTGCTGAAAAACAGTGCATGGTCTAACCCTGCTGCAACAAGGACTACAGGAAGTTTTGCAACATTTACAACAAATGCTTCTCAAAGCCATAACTTGGTCATGGTCACATAACTCTTTGCCTTTAAAAAAAAAAAAAAGAGAGAGAGAGAGGAATACCTTGTTTCTAACAAAAAAGGACACCCACTAGCTCATTGGGAAGGTCCAACCAGGTGCAGAAAATGGAAAACATTTCCCAGGTTTCCCAACACAATGAATCCCTAGTGAATTTTCCTGATTACTTTATTTTTGTCAGGTAATTAAGACCTTCAGCAAATTTCTCGCGTGCTCAGGTTATAAATGTCATTTATTTCATAAGCCCTTTTTCAAATAATTCTAAAGAGTTGCCATGGAGAGGGTGGATAGTGAGGAGATAGCAGAATAGAGAAAGGCTGACAGCTTCTGAAGGAGACATGAAGAGAGTTGAGTACTGCAGACAGGAAACCAGGGAGAAAAGAGGGAAGAAGGGTCAGGGAAAGAAAAACTCCAGAGCAAGATGGATATAGTAGAGGAAAATGGAGAAGATAGAAAACTTGACATGGAAATGGAGTAAATAGTAAGACAGAAAGGTTACTCCCAGTAGCCTTCTCCATACTAGCCATTAAAACAAAAGGGGTTACTTCAACCTCTACAACCTCACATAAACACAAGGCACTATTTCCCTTTTCCCCACTCTACCTCATTTTGACTTTTCCACTCCAAGAGGTGCTTCTCCAGGTTAGGACAGCCTCTTCACAGCACTCACAGTGGCCTCAGTCTCAGTGCCTCTATGTACTACTGGGAGACAAACTGTAGTAAATAGAAGAGAAAGACAAGAGAGGACTTATAGGCCAAGGGGGTTTTCCTATCCATGCATATCATCTGTCTTTTTTTAAATAATCCATGAAACAAGGATTTAAGAAAAAGAAATGCTCTTGCTCTCTTTAAAGCAGTTTACACAACTTACCTTTTTTTTTCCTGACCATTTCATTGCTCTTTTTATGGTTCTTTCACCACCTATAAAACTCAAACTTTTTTAATAAAACACTTGAGTTCCAGCAAACAGGTTTTTATCTCCTTAATGAATAAAAATGTCTCTAATTCACTTTACAAAACTTAAAATAAAGCCTATAAATGTACTGTGGGTGTTTGATGATGTTTGTCTGCTTTATTAGTCACGTAATACAGCACTGCAATGTTTTTTCACCTTGGGTTTTAAAGCACTCTCCCTGGACCTTAACTGCTTGCTGAGGGTTTGGGATTGCAGTGCTTCTCCCCCTCCTTCCTGCTGACAGACTTTCACCGGCTTGGATGCTTTGGCAAATAGTTCGAGCCCAATGTTTTCAGAAGGGAGGCATCATCAAAGTCAGGAGTGTGCACCTATGAGCTTTCCTGCCATGCCCAACAGCATCACGAGGGTACTGATCTTACAGGACCCCAAAGCAGGCATGTCCTCAGCTGCAGCTGAATGTTTACAGCCGGCTTTGCACTTCTCCAGTGCTTGGACTTATTGGTGACCAGCCTATGTCACAAAACATATGCCATAAAATCTGAGTGCTGGCTGCCTGAGGTCCCTCAGGGCTCACCAGCTCACCATACTCTGGTGTCCCAAGCTTGGCCCCTGGTGGTGGCAATGAGGAACTTGCTGTGGGTTCTCTGCACTTCCCAAGGGCTCCTACATCTCTGCAGAATGAACCGACTCCTCTTAACAGGTGGGAACTTGGGTACTGGATATGATGTCTCTTACATGTTTACTCTTAAGCTCTCCACTTTGCAAATCAGAGCCACTATTTTGAAATATTTTTCTTTGAAAAAAGTAAGCAACATAAAAATCATGATATCTGGTATAGGTTGGAAGGACAGACTGGGCTCCCACCAACCTTATGTATTGCCTTTATTTTTCCCTTAGAAAACAGATCAAAGGTGAGCTACAAAATATGAAAATCCAAGGCAGAAGATTAGAAATGTTCTCTGCCAAAATCAGCTAACTTTGCATTGAGGGGGAGGTTGTGGTTCAGCAATTCTGCACCGTGCTACAAATGCCCTGCAGGTGCCCACACCTCCCCCCTGGGCAGCCTGACCTGTGCGGGAACTGCTCAGCTCACATCCCACTCAGTGAGAAAAACATCCCGTGCCCTTGGAGCCTGGACCTAAGCAATAGGGCTCCATTATCATTGCAGCATGTATTTTCAAGGACAGCCTGAAGCCTTAAAGAAATGTGGCCTTCTATCTTGAGGGCAAAAGGAACACACAGTACGTACCACCAAATGAATTATTAACTGCCTAGGTAAAAGAATGAGGCCAATTTCATCTTGAACTCTACCAGGATCTCTCAGGACTCTCTATAACATATTCACAAGATGGACATCTGATTTTGCAGCCCTAATATATTTGCAGAGTTAACAAATGAAATTTAACTCTGAAGATATTGTTACAAGGAAAAATTTGATGTTGTAAGATGCAAACATTGCTATTTATTTTACTGCCTACAGTGCTTCTGTGATACAAAACAAGCAGGAGTGACATTTTGATCAATCAGAAATGAGGGAACTATCAGGAAAACCTAAGCTAAAGGAAATGGAGAAAGAGGTTACATTTTGCCAGTGCCTGTGAAACAAATGGAGGCAGTGAGATATTTTTAAGTTTAGTTTTAGTCTTAACATGCATTTCATCAAGCTGCCAGAGAAATCCTGAGTTTTTCTTCTTCCCCTTTGATTTATTCCCCTCTACAGAATCACTGTGTAAATCTCTAGTTTTAGCTGTCTTGGAGACAAAGTCACACGACTGAGAAATGGTATATTGCCTAAGAAAGGTACTGCATCATGAAAGAAATCATATCTAATACCCTGCTGAGTATTTGATTACAGGTTACAAATGTGCAGTGATGCTAGGCCACAGTTTAATGATGGGTCCTGCCCAAGGCGAGTTCTCCCCTATTCCCAAGAGCTGATCCACAGCTTTAGCACTGCAGTCCTATCCATGCAGTTGAAAGGAGGGGACCATGATCCTTCCCTCTTTCTCCTCCTCATAAATTAAATATCCCACAATTTACTACACTCAAGTTCAGTACATTTTTCATGTTTGTTGACAATAATTTTCATCTGCAGGAAGCCCAAGACAAAAAGACAGTTCGTGTGGGTGCAACAGCAGATTGCTCTTCCTACCATTTTTACTCCCTCCTTGCTGGGTTTAAGCTTGCTAAAGCTTCTGCAGTTTGAGGCTGGCATTTGGTAAGTGCTATGCAAGCATAAAAATGATCTTTATGTGGTACGGAAAAGAAGCAAGCATATATTCTGCAAATCAGCGGTAGTTTTCCCTGCTTTGTGGAGTCACAGAACACGTCAGGATCTTCTGTGTTTGCTTCCAGCATATACCAGGTGCAAAGAAAAATGCCAGCAAAATAAAACTAACCAATCCAAATGGAGAAGATGGAAAATTCTATTCAAGTCTCCCACCAGTGGCAGGTGGACTACATGTTGCAGCAAGATTCCTTGTTCAGTGTTGAGAATGCAATAACCTGTCCCTGTTTCTGGTCACAGAGCTGAGGCCTGCTTGGCAATGAGTGGCTATCAAAGTAGTGCCACATTCCACTATTAACATTTTTTCATTACATCAACCCAAAACAAAAATAAAAGCAGCAACTGTTGGCCATTGGCCAGGAGTGACCAGAAGATTGAATATGTTTTATGACCAGTTCCTGGTGATCAGTGGTTTAGCCACTCCAATCACTTCAAGATCTCCACAGCAATTCAGCTTCCAGCTGTGCCTGAGGGGGTTCATGGCCTCATTTTGTGAACAGAGGTTACTGCTCTGTATGTTGCCAGCCCAATATCTTTCAGTAGCATTACATTCATTTGAAAAGAAAAGATTTCACACTGGACGTAAGTATCTGATAGGAACAGTTCTGTGGAAGGAAGGGAAGATTAAGAAAAATCAAGAGACTTCATACATAAATAATCAAGAGAAAACATACTGCACAACATGAGAGATTTTGCCTGTAGAGCCAAAAGAGACTAGGTAAAACACTACAGAAACATTCCCAAGAGGTTAAAAGGAACTGAAGCAGCCAGTTCTGTTGTAAATAATCTCACTCCTATTTATAGAAGGGAGGTGAAATTCAGCTTCCAGTCACACACACAGAAAACTCCAGCCCACAGACCTCTCCAGCTCTGTTCCACAACACAGAAATATGAGGCATAAACAGGACCAACGAGGAAGAAAAGAAGGGGGACTTCACATGAAAAAGATTTGCTCTGTGTCTGAAGAGGCTCTATATTGATCAGAGCAGAACAATCAGAATCACATCGCATGACAGCAGAACTAAAAGTGAAAAGATTTTGCCACAAAGCAAAAAAGAGGAGGCCTGTCTATCACCTCTATCCCAGTGGGAGAAGTCAAATGTTTCAGCTAGCAGTAAAATTCAGCTCAATTAAAGAAGGACCTTAGGCAGTGGCAATGTATTCTGGAAGTTATCATCAGGGAATTACTGGGTTTTCAGGTTCACCTCTAGCACTATTTGCTTATTGTGGAGAATTATTTGCATGCTCTTCAGTGTACCTACAGCATTTACTAAGCAATTATTACCACTGACTTTATCTAATTCCTTCAGATCTCTAGTTACTTAGAGAGCTCAGAAAGGATCTTCTCTCTACCCATGAGCTGCCTTAGAGCAGACTGATACTCCAAGATGACACTTAGTCTGACTGCTGTATCTTATGGAAATTACTTAAGGTAGGAAGATTGCTAATCTGGGAAAAGGAAAATAACTTCTCACCTAATAAAATCATTGGCTATTTCTCTTTCTCTGCAGCATGAGGATCTCACTGCTGGTAACTCTTGTCTTGCAAGAATTCTGCGTCTCTGACCCTCATTGACATCTCCTGCACACAGGCACTGAGGCAACTACTGAAATGTGTTAAATATTAACACACAGCAAAGATTTCCAGAAACGCACCAGTGTTTTCTTAGAGGTTTAGAAAGGAAGAACTACCCCCTTAGCAGTAACAAACTTTCAAAAACATGTAGATATTCCTCAGTTTAAAAAAAAAAAATCGAGTAAGAACACATGGTTGGGGTTTTTTTGTCTTACAAATAGAAAGTTTGTCAATAGGTTATTTTTAGGACTCCTAACATTGTAACACAACCCTAAACAACACGTGCTAGAGATGTTACCACCCTTCACTTGGTGAGGACGCTCTCACATGCCAGATCGGTACATTCAAACTTAAATGAGACTACTCTAGAATTCTTCTGGCCATTTTGACCGTATGGCTTTGCAACCTGCAATGAAAGGTTCTCTCAAAGAGTCCATTTGAATAACCCTGAAACACTTATCTACATCTTTGCAAGTATACCTTAGGAAAAAAGGTATAATTTACAGTAAAATGGTAGTTGTAAATGATAAACAGTTGGTTTATCACTCACACAATGGGAGTGATAAACCAACTGTTATTGCTTGATGCTTCTTACCAGTAAAAAAATGACATCTTCTCACATTAGCTCGAGCACTTCTTTTAATAAAACAAGTAAACAGAAGTAGATTCATCTGCTTTTATAGTTGCCAAACTCCCTACATATAAATCATGAATCTCAATACAGTGAGGACACACACAAGTTTATAGTGGCCTAATATAACAGGATAATAATAATAAAATAATAAAACCTCAATAATTAAAAAAATACTGAGATGCATCCTGTGCTTTTCCTTGCCACTTGCCTGATCTCAGTCCTCTGTTCATCAATGGAAATTTTGGTCAAATGGAACTTTGATTTGGTAGCATTGGAAAAGCATTCATCATTGGCTTAATGAGGAAGAGCAGAATAAATCTGAGAGTATATTTTTTAAGAATTAGCATCATATAAGTAATAATAGCTTGTAATAACAAATGTTGGTTTTAGACTACCATAGATGCATTAATTTCCCTCCCTGTCAAGTGGGTTTTTTAAAGCTTATTTAATCTGGAAAGACTCAAGCAAGCATTCAAACTACTGTCCTCATTCTGTTCTCACAAACTTATAATTCAGATATTGAATTAAATCCAAAGTCGCCTCCTTGGTGTTGGTGGGGTAAAAAAATCACTTTAGTCTGAGAAGCAGCAGCAATGCAACAAAACAAACTGAAACCCACTCAAATCAGCAGATGAAAAACGCAGCATTTCTGTAGAAATTGTAGAGTTTCTGTAGTATTATACGGGAGAAATTAATAGCAAGGACATTTCTATAACAGCCATGGAAATTTATGACCATAAACTGAATAGCAAATACCAAGTAACATTCAAAAAATGAGAGCAGCTTACTTCCTACCCAATATAGGTTAGTGCTACTGCATGGCATGAGTTTCATTACATGACTTCATTGCTGAAAGCGATGAAGTATCTCCCAGACATTACCACTGGGAAAGGCATTAAACTTCCAGCCACATTTTGGCACAGTTTTTCGTGAAAAGAATAAAATCTTTCCTTTGTAGAGTGGATATTTTATCATAATGATTCGGCCCAGAATTACTGGGAAGTGGAGGGAAGGAATTTTGCCCATTTATTGGTTCCAGATCAGTCACTTTGGATGGTGACAGCCACACCACGACCAATGCTGAGTTTACTGCTGGAGAGAGCTGTGACTCCTTTCCCTCCTCCCTCCCTCTCCAGAGATAATTTTCAGAGCAGTAGTGATGTGAATAAGGTGAATGAACAGAGATTTTAGGGATCATTTTTCACAGTTATGCCAGAGTAAGGAAACATCCATCTGCAGTTAAAGAAAGGTAAGAACTTTGGGAAGATGTTTTAACACTTCTTTTACCTATTTGCTGCATGCATTCTACCTTCCCAGAACTGGATTTAAAAAATATTCTTGAACTATTTGAGAATTCCTTACCTCCTCAATTTTAGGCAATATTACTAGATCCAAAATGCTAAAAACCAAAATTTTCAATTTCTTGGAGCAAATGCCACATATTGGAAGATAGTAAGTGCAGTGGTTAACAACACAAATTACTGTAAATTGAGTGCCTAGCTGTAATTTTCATTTCATTCTTTCCTGATAGATAGTAGCTTGAATTCGTTTACATTTGATGTGTACTAAAGCAGTTAAGAATGACTAAATATGCAGCTCTCTGAAGAAAGCATAGAAACAACAGTTAGGACAGGGAATGAGTTAATTGAGGTTGCAGGTATCCATCAGCTAAGAGTGCACAAGGAAAGTAGCAAGTGAGTCAGGGTTTTGGTCTGTTCTTGACTGTACAATTGATTCCCTATATGTCTTTTTAAAAGTCATTTCCAACATGGATGTTTGCCAAGAATTTCAGTGTGTATACACGTGAAGATCCCCAAAGTCTGAATACCTGTGCAAATTAGTTTTCTATTACTAGAAATGAAAACAAACTTGGGAGATATGGACACTGATTACATAAAAACAAAAAAAAAAGGTCAAGTCTAGCACACCATTGCCATTAGAGTGCAATCCTCTCCAGAACAGCCCTTCTCAGAGACACAGCTTATTCATCTGTTTTTTAGTGTTCCCATGTGTGGAAGAACAGTAATATCTGCTCTATGGATGAAAAACAGGGGCAGCAAGTTATTGTGCCAGGTTCCTGCAGTCCTCAGTGCTGGGACCAAAGAAGGGTGTGGCTAAGCCCTGGTGCCCACCTGCAGCTCTGACCTGACAGGTCAGCCCTCACCAGTCCCAGGCAGTCAGAGACCACCTGAGCATAAAATTGCCTTTACAATTAGGACGCTTTAGAATTTAGAATTGTGTTTGCTTGGAATATACCAAGCAGTATCATGCATATAAATAATTCAAAAACCATCTCAGATGCATTTTATTGTAAAAAAATCTGTTATTTCCAGATGCAATCTACATCCTGATCCAAATATCTTGTGCCGTATCTCTACTGAAGAAGCACCAAACCTACATATTGATGGCCTAAAGCAACAGAAAACATGGTCTGCAAGATGTTGACCTAAGCAACCCAGCACAATGAATGATCGAAACATCTGCTGGGCTGTTTCTGTTGACTCAGGGCCAGATCTTTTTCATGATGTCTCACCTGACTGGGAGTATCCTACCTGAGTAGGATACCTAGACATCCCATTTAGGTGACTCAACATTATGTAAAGAATCTCTACCATCTCTGCATGAAACGGAGTAAGAAGTCACTTAAGAAGAGGATATAATAGGAAGTGAAAGAGGGGAAGAAAGAAGTTAAAGGAAAGGCATATTAGATTAGCAAATGTATCACCCTACCAGTGACATGGTCCCTGATCACTTCTTGAACTTCACTGCTCCACTTCCAGGAACTGGTTCAGTTGTGCTCTCATTTTTGGAGCTTGGTAGCTTCTCTTTTGTGAGGGGAAGCTCTATGCAGTGCACAGAAAGAAGTAGATGTGAGTTAAAAAATATAAAATCAATGATCCAAGTTCTGCATTTAAGCATTACCATGTTTAGTGACAGGTTGAAAAAGGTGAGCACAGTCTGGATCCAATTTTGCTTTAATTCAAACCCCAGGCTTAGTTTTAGCCTGCACACAGCATCCTTGCCTGCATATAATTCCCCAGCATGTTTCACCTGGCAGCAATGTTTGTGTTCACACTATTGTGCCATACGCTGTTAAACACCTGCTACATCCCTCTCTGGGAGTGACTGCATTTCTGTGGTGGATGAAGGGGTTTCTCTATCCAGAGTAATCTCTAATCAGCTATTCCTTTTTCAGAATTAAAGGTGATATATAAATGTAAAAGGATTACAGTGCCTGTCTTTCACTTACTCTTGCAACATAGGGAAATGTGTTTTCTTATAATACATTTAATCTATGGAAAAAGCACTTTCCAAGACATTTTTTATCTTGCTGCTGACACATATTAGCATCTAAACAGAAAAACCCTCCATTACTATTTATTAAATTATGAAAATAGTATTCCTTCTCAAACCTGTCACCTGCTGTAGATCTTAATCAGCTTCAGTCCCATTATGGCAATTCCTGCTGCAATCAAACAGGGTTTGGAAAGAATTTGTCACCCAAGGAAAAATTATTTTCTTTTCAGTGGTATCACAGTATTAAAAAAAATAATTATGGTAGCATATGCCCTCCAATATATTTTATTGAATGCTAAATGTTAGAAATGTACAAAACTCCAATTCTGGATAGTTTTCAGCTTCCCACTGAAGTTCTGCCTTGGAAACATTACTAGGGCAGGATATCAGATCAAAGAGAGTAGGAACACTCTTAGAAGGATGTATTTTTTTTTCTTCTTTTGCCTTTACAAAGTGGTTGCAGTCAAATGCGTAGCTGCTGGCTGGCACTTAAACAAACAAAGGAGACACTGAGGAGTTTTCTTTTTGTTCTAGATCATCTTCTCTCCTTCTCTAGTTAGCCATAAACATTGCCATAGCAGATACACCTCTGAGACTCCTCTGACCTGTGGTACAATTTGTGGATCATTTCCCCCCCATTTAAATTTCTTGATCATTTAAAGAAAATCCTATAGAAACTCAGGTATTTGCATGGATTTTAGCTGGTTTGCTGCAAGTTTCCTGTGAAGCTTGTGTATCTTCTTCACCCAAATTCCTCACCCAGCTCACTCTCGCAATTCGCAATGCCCAAATTTTTTTGTCAAATCCGAAACCCAACCACACATTCTCAGGGGAGACAGAAGGATGGCACTTCTAAGATTAAAATGAATATTTAAAACCCCATTGCCTGTCACCATAACACAACGTCAAGTAGGACAGAAAATAAAATTACCATTCTTCATTGTGCCACTGGCTGGCAGAGTAATCCTGGATAAACTGTCTGATTTCAGTCAAGTCATCTTTCTTAGGCCCCACATTTCTCCTTGACAGGTAGCAAAGACAGTGTGTTCTCTTTCCTGTGAGTGCACATCACTGCTTTGGTAGCTGCTGGTACATGCTGAGGAATTGCCAGCCCTACGAGCACTTCTCTTTCCAGAGTACCCCATGTTCAAAGCAAAGCCTCGGCTCAAAGCTGTTCTAGTCAAGCCACTTCTCCACTGCAGATGCACCTGTGTGGGCATCTTTGCTCTTCTCTTATCCTCACTACTGCATGGACCACAGTGTATTTCCTTCAAGGGAGTTAATAGCTCAACAGCCTTCAAGGTAAGGGAGATATATGAGTGTAAATCTGCTGAAAATGTGGCTCTTGGTCACAGAAAGTGAGTTAGCACAGATTCTTCTTACCTCCAAATATGTCTTCCCACATGATGCAAGTTATAAGCAGTGTTATAACATAGGTTTTACACAGCTAAAACTACAAGGAGTCTTAATTTCTTTTCTTAATTGCCTCCATTATTTGTGATTCATCACTCTTTGGAAACAAAGTAGTCCTTAAAACTCACATGCAACACATAGCCATGCCAAAATTCTAAATACACAATCATTTAAAATATGGTCAGACATCTATAAATCATGGGAATGATACTGATCCACAGGTACCTATACGAATATATATATTGCACCTCTGGAGATTGTATATGGCTCCAAACTCAGGTCCCAACAATATTTATATTCACTAATGGACTTTTGTGAAGAATCAGGGTAGAAAAGGTATGTCTACAAAGCAGCTTAAATTTGCACAAAAATTTTGGTTCACACTATGTTATTGGCAATCTAGTTCTACTTAATAGTGAAATGCTAAAAAAAACCCCAACAACCACCCCCACTCCCCCACCCGCCCAAAAATGAACAAACAAAAAAGCAAAGTTTTGATGCAGGACAGAAGAGCTGGTTCAATTTTTCACATTCCCTTTATTTCCTAGCTCCTTTGCTTGCCTTCTTGTAGCACAGTAGCATTTATTGCTTTCTACACCTCATTTTATATACCTTTTATATGTCACTTGTACTGGACACTGGTATGAGATTCCCACCAGTAACACTGAAAGCACTAAAAATTCCTTACTTCTGAGTTACACCAGCATCACACTCTTACCTTCCATTTGCATCCTGTTAGAAGTTACCAAGATGCAGACAAATAGAGAGATACTGAAATTTTCGATGCTGATGGCAAAATAGAAGCAAAACAATTTTGTTTATACGCAGATTAAATGTCGCCTAAAGGATACCTTTACTCTGATGTTTCACTGTTCTTTTAGGAGCTATTTACCAATACCTTGCATTCCCTGAATTGCTCAGTTGGGCTCTGTTAAAAAATAAATATCTAGCTACTGCAAAGTGTGGGATTTTATTTAACAATACTGGATTTTAATTATCTCTTCCTCTATTCCCCTCAATTTTAACTATCTTATTGTTTATCTTGATAAATTAACTGTTCTTTTCTCCACTTACATATTATCTCTCCAGTTAATCATTATTATTCACTGCTTTCTACTTGTACTGTAGCTACCCTTTTGACTTCCCCTGTTACTAATTACTTTTAAACTCTCTCCTGTTAAACATTTCTTCTCCAATAGGATCCAACTTAACACTCTGTGTAAGCAACTGGGTACCATAACTGAAATGAGGCTGCATTTTGTCCCTGAGACAGACAAAATATCTTCCCAAATTTCTGGTTTGACCTTTAAAAGAAAGTTTGCTGGAAAATAAAGGCATGGGCTATGAATTGCTCACAAATCTATACACAAGATGACTTCCCTCATCTGTACTATATGGCTTCCCAGTTGGTTTGGCAGCAGCCTGAAAATGCAAAACAGGAAGAGCATCTGGACATCTTTTTAGTATCATCACTAAAAGCACTTCTCTGCAGATGGAGGGCTCAGGGGCTTGATATTGGCAAGGCTGACCTCACTCAGCAAGCGAGAGCTCATCCCACAGAAATGGATTTCACTTCCTATAACTGGGAGAAGGGTGACAACAAATTGCTGCTCTCTCAGCCATGCTCTTTCTCTGCCCAAAGCCGCCATAAGCCAACCCCTGCAAAGTTCAAAGGAATGGACTGTACTTGTTCTCTCTCTTAGTAGCAACTTCTTGATACTAACAGTAACATTTCCTACCAACACATTGGTGAAGTGTAGGATTATCTCTGCTCAGCTCTCCTGAGATAAATATGCCAAACATCAGTGACCCTTGCCTTCCTTATGGGATAATTTCTCCATATGCATTTGTACATATTGCCAACTACAGGTATGCCAAGATGATTTCTGTTGTTTCTCAGTGTCTCTACTTTACACCCCTACTTTGCTCCAGTCTTCAGTAAACCCACTGCACTCCTGCAAATGAGGAACGAGACTGGTAACCTTCCTATTCTTTGGCTGATAGAGTATCCATGTCTGGATACTGTGTGTTCACAAGTAGTGCAAGGGTCCTTCCCGAGGAAAGCTCGAACTTAAGTGGAGCCAAAGTGCAAAATATGTACACTTTTCCAAGCTGCTGATAAAGACGATATTGTACTCTTCGAATAACGATATTTGTATGTACCAAGCAAGTGCTGCAGCTGAACACTATAAATTTGCCAGTTTAGAAAGGGACTGTTGAAAACATGCAGAACATGACACTGTAGGATCATGAGAGCTGATTGTGACATGTGGGTCTGAATCATGGCAGGCAAAATTATTTGAGATCACCTTACAGAGAAAATCAATTACCCCTCACTTTAGAGAGGGTTTGCTGCTTGAATCACACTTGACACTACAGAAGCTGAAGCCATTGCTCGTTGACTGAGCCAGCAGTGGCAGGAGTGAAAAGGGTAAGTCAGAGCACAGCAAGCACTGCTCAAGCTGTGCAGCTGTTCCAGATGAGGGTTTAAATTACAGCCTATGGAAAATTACAATACTGCAGACACATGCTCAGCAGCCTCCATACAAAGGGGAAACTTTGCTAGTGCTGTGTAGTTTTTTATATATATACACAGAATATATAGTGTATATACATAGCATATTGGGAACTGTTGTCCTGCATGGGAAATCCAGTGCAAACACTGCATGAAACTGGACATTTTGTGAACAGCTGTCCTAGTGCTCCAAATGAGCAATAGGTATGTGAGATTACTTGTGCCAGAGGTCCCTGTTATGAGCACTGACAGAAACAGCCCTGGATTCACCGTGCACAAAGCTGCATATACTGCTCATGTTGCTGCTGTGTCGGCAGAGCCACAAGCCATTGAATCAATGACAGTCTTGAGCTCTGCAGTCTCTATACTGCTCAAATTTGCTTATTTGCAAAACATTGGAATTTTGCCAGTTAGGGATCCGAGGTGATGCCTAGTCAGCTGTCTATGGCACTGAGCTCATCTGCTTGGTTACCTGCATGTAAATAGGACTTGCTGAACACACTGCTGTATTTAGCAGCAATGCTAAAGGCAGACAGCTCTCTGTACTGCATATATAAGCAATAAACATATATTACTTCAGCACCAAATATTAGTACATCACAGGCTCCAGTTTTACCTATTTTGATTCTGAGAGTACTGAAAAAGTATTGTGCAGAACATTTGTTCAGCATCATATAGCACCTGTATTATAAAACTGTATCACTTGTCATTTTCCATGAGAGGTTCTGCATCATGAAAATTTGAAACAAACATCTAATATGACACTATCAAAGGAAGTGAAACTTCTGACTGTTGCCTATCAATAGTGGTGACAAGGAAAGAGACTGGAGAGATTTTTCTTTGTATGGACTGGAGAGCTAATCTAAGTTATAATGATTGATAGTCATCATCTGAGCACTGAGAAGCTGTGTTTGCAGAACTCAGTTGTATAATGGGGCCCCTTTACCCTGATCTACAGTATGGATAAAGATTACATACTACAGGAGGAGAATAGAGACCTCACAACAGTTAACACATGGTAGATTTTACACCTATTTTATACATGTGCATTAACAGGCATGTATTTACACCCATATCTTGTCATAGAATGCTGGCCATGGTTCTCAGCTATCAGCCTTGCATGTATACAGGAATGGAAGAGCAGAAGTTGAGTTTTACCAAATTCATCTTCAGCAAACAGCAAATGACTTTGTTTTTCCTGGCTATATTGACTTTATTGACTGAACTGAAACCTGACCTAGACAATGCTGTTCTCCTTGAGGAGAACTCGCATCACCACAAGCCCCACATTTTTAACTTTTGCATCACAGTATGAGATATCAGTATTTTGCAGAATCTCATGCTTCTTTTTGAAAATGTTGCATTAGTAGTTAGTTTTAAGATGCCTTGCAGAGGGATCTAAATAGATTGGGGCATAAAGCAATGATTAATGGGATAAAAAAAACAGTAAAAATTCTGCATCTAGGACAGAGTAACTTATGCCAGGCACAAGTATCAATTGGAAGAAGAGTGGCTGGAGAGCAGACCTTCAAGAAAGGGACCTCAGTTTCAAATACCTTACAGATCACTACTTTTTGATCAGACAGAAATGACTCAGATAAGTGGAGATGTGAATTGTCTGATGATCAGCAAACTGAACTTGTATGGAAGGAACTGAAAACCTGATGACTTTCCTTGTATGCCCTACAGCTCACTAGAGGCACAGAGAAGTGATGACTAGATATCATCAGTTGTACAATTAGCAGTACACTACCACAGCTGCAGAAGGAGGATTCAAAGGTGCTTGCTTAGTGGACAAGATAAAAAAAGAACTGTATTTTATGGCCTTAGCAATCCCAAATGACTGCTCCTAAGGGTATTAGTACAACACTTTAGAATTCAGAATGAAATTTCCTTATTAAGAGATGTGATTTAAAGTGATTGACTTACTATTCCTAAATGCTTAAGCAGTAAATCTCTTAAAGCCAGTACTAACAGCTATTATCTCTACAGCTCCACAGCACAAGGATAGAAATATCCACCACACAAAGGAGCGTCTCCTGCTCCACATGATGGGCATCGAGCTTGTTGTCAGAGCTGTTCCTTCCATTTGCTTCTAACAGTGCTTGTTGCCCTTGAGGACCAGGGAAGAGGATGTGTGAGATGTTGTCTGTAACAGTTTCATCTGCCTGTCATTAGACATAACAGTATGCAAGGAGTAATATGCTGCTCTGCTTATGGGACAGACAAAAATACACAGCCTCTTTTCTCAGGACTTTGCAGCAGCGTCAGCTCCAAATGACATTGTGGTCAAAGGGGACAGTGAAGCTTCACATCACCTTAAGGACTATGCCAGGACTCTTCACAGAAACAGCAGGAGCAAGAGATACTGTTACAAAAGCAGCATTTTGAAAAGTGCTATAGTATGGCACAAGGTCAGTCATCTGTGTTATCCTGTAGATCAAAGAGAATTTTTAATCATCTACTCATATGTGCTGATGCCTGGGAAATTTAACAAAGACTCAGAGCAGTACAATTAGCTGAGGAAAGAAAATAATGAGAGCTTAGTTGCATTTAAATGAGAATTTCGCTGTATTTCAAAACATACCCGTGGTCCAGAGCACTGGGCTGTGCCTCCAGCTGTTGCTGAGGTTTTGCTCCAGCAGGTGTCCCTGTGACACAGGACCTGGCGTCTGCTTTCTCAGAGACACATGCAGTCCCTGGGTGTTTAGTGGCACTTTCCTGCGTGTCACCCCAGCTGTAACATGGGTGAAGGCACTGCAGAGAAGCTGGGGGCAGACAAGAGTGTTTGTGACCTTATAAACTCTACTTTCAGTAACCACCTCCAGGCTTGGGGCAACGAGGGCTCTCCACACTGCTTTCTCTGTAGAGTATAATAATAAAAACAATACTTAACAGAAAAGCTTAAATCATCCACGTGCAAAATATGTGCCATGATAACACACTGAACTGGAATGATAGCACTGGGGAGATGCTTATGTCCCGTAGGGCATCCAACATGTCACGATCCCTATTCTGCTGTTCGGCAGGGAGAGCTCCTGGGAGAGAACCCAGCTGCTCTGCTCCAGGGAGCTATTCTGAGCAGGCCCTCTGTGCCTTAGCCAACGGCAGACAGATTACAGAATCCTGAATCCATTGAATTCTCCCAAGATCTCCAAGTGTATTCCATCTAAACCAGACAAAACTGTAATTGCTTAGTCCATAATTTGTGCCCTAGTGGGTATTTCCCTTCTTTTTTTTATGGAGTATCTGCCTCCTTTTTGACTGTGCTAGTCACTAAGTGTAGTTCATCAGCAAAGCAGCTGAAAATAAAGCTCATGAAGGTGGGTATGTATCCATGGTTAGGCTGCAAGCAGGGTCAGACGGGCTGGATGGCTCTTCTTGGCTTCTGTTTCCTGACATGTCAATTAAGACCAGCATGGCCTGCCTTCCTGTGGGCTGGAAGGTTTGATTTGGGCACAGACAGTGCATAAAGCAGGCTAAGATCGATGCTGCCTTCATAGCTGCTCACTGCCAGCACTGACTGGGGATGCTGCCTCAGCAAGCACAAGCAATGGCGCGTGAGCCAGAATGTGCCAAATTCTGGCAGTGAAAAATTTGCTTGAGTGCCTCAAATACAGGGATCTACAGAATTGATAAGCAGTCTGTTCATAATAGATGTGGCATGCTTAGTTCTTTGGTTTTGAGGAAGAGATCTCTTTTTAAGACAGGAAAACAAATTGGAAACAACAAAAAAAATGCAGGGAAAAGGAATCATGAATATAAGGCTAAATGTAAACCCATTCATACAAGCTCTTGGGCCTCAGCTGCTGTTATATCCCCAATAAATACTGATTTACACCAGCTGAAGTATTGGCCCACAGTACTGAAAAGAGCTAGGAAAAAGTAATGAAATTGAGACATTTAACCTAGTTGTTTGGTTTTTTTTTTTCAAATAAGGTAAAGGATTTCACCTGGATTTTCGTCCAATTTTAACATTCAGATTTTACACCAAGAGACCATTTTTGAGAACTGGCCATAATCAAGGGATTCCCCTCATCGACTTCCCCTTCGTCCTTTAGGTTGATAACATGAAGTTTAATTTATTTATTTGAGGAGAACCATTTTAAGATCCCAGGAGGCTGTGATTAGAGGGGTTCCTATGTTTGCCATGAGGCCTGGTGCCATGTGACCCAATGACACAAGCAAATTCTTTAGTTGTCTGAGCTGCCCTGCAGTATTTGCTATGCACTCTTGATAAACACACAAAGGAAGTAAAAGGGAAGGTTTCACTGTCTGTCTCAGGCATTTCACAGCCGCTGGCAAATTGCAGCAATCATCAGCTCCTGCTTTACTGGTATTCAGGACCTGTCACCACTCCCCCAGCCTCTGATGATGGATACAATTTGCCATTTAGCCACCACAGTGGAGCATGTTTCTCAAGACTTTACAGCAAGCTCTCAAGGCAAAGGGAAGGTTGCCTCATGAATACTAACATAACTCTCTGTCATATTGACCAGTCTGTGTTCCTGTAACCCAAGATGAAAAAAACCCTTCCCCTCTAGGCATCTATTCAGCATGTCACGTTTTCTTTTTGAAAGCTTTTCAAGGTAAGACATCCAATTTACCGCCAGTTTTTCTCTGCAACCTGATAAGAACTGATAAAATTACCAGGCAGAAAGACTCTCATGAAATATTCCTTTTTCTCAGCACACACAGGAGTTATGCAAGAACAAACAATTCTTAGCAAAAGTGTCAGGTCATGGGAGACATCATGATGGTTTGGGAAGCTATGAAGAAAAGAAAGCTGTATTTGATAAAACCACCATACCACACACAATAAAGGGCTCTACAGGAATCTGGTCAAAGCCACCTGCACCTGATTCACAAGGTTTTGTCAGTCTAAATTTAAACAGATAGAGTACTTTTTCCTTCAAAGACATCAAAGCAACTGGCAAAGCACTAGCTGTCACAATAGTCCTAGGAAAAATGCATTATCTCCACCTTAACACAGAGGGAAAATATGATAATGAAAGGTTCAAACAGTCAGAGAGAGTGTAAGACATAAGCCTGGTCTTCTGAATCTATCCTCTTCTGCCCTCTAAAGTGGGTTTGGCTTTTTTTTTTGTTTACTCATTTTTGAATCAAGTAACTCCTTCCATGCCTAGGGACTCTGACAAGGTCTGTTCTTAGTGTGTCTACTTACATTTGCTACTCAGATGCTGAGAACATTAAATATTCTGCAAAACACAACTCAGAAGGCAAGGCACTTCCCACTCTCACTTGCAGTGGGCACAAATAATGTTTA
>JAWWLZ010000174.1:9294367-9333888 GCA_035041345.1 Poliocrania exsul
CCCCTAAATTAGGTCAAAATCTGGATACTTTCATCAAGTTAGTCACCACTTTCAGAGGCTTGTGGTGCTAACAACATCAAGTGGCTCTGTGGTAAAGCTGACTCCAGCTGAGTCATTCAGACAACACCAGAGGGTCATTTCAAAGAAATTACATGATTTGTACTTTGACTCTGGAAGGGAAGGTTTGCGGCCCCAGATCTCAACATGCCTACAAAATGGCATAAGTGAAAACTGGCAAACAGTAGAGGTCAGCTTGGCACCTCAGGAGCTGGCAACTGTTCTTGGTGGAGCTGGAGCTGGACCAACCCAGGAACACAGTCCCAGGCTGATTGTAGTGTTTATAAAACATCATGAGCTTTCTACTTACCCAGTGCCTTACATCTTTGGTTTAATTTTAATGTAATACTCATAAGACATAATATATACTGAATTCCTAGGATCTTTTTATTGCAGTTGATATTAGTTACATGGTTTGTCTGCTGAAGCTGCATGGAAAGCATGCACACAAATTGAATGCATTGGCAATGTCAATAGAATGATTACTTTTGGTTTTCCCACAACAGGTCAGGATTTGGAATTAGTTTTCCTGCAGACATATAATATAACCTGTCTTATGCACACTGCTTTAAATCAGCTTGGTTAAGATGAAAGACAGGTTTTAAAGGGAGCTCAGCTTCATATATGGCTTCTGGCAAAATCTGCTAGCTCTAGTTGCAGAGATTGACCCAGGTTTGAACACTCCTGAGCAGTTTGATCACCAGTACAAGAAAAAGAGCAGTTATGAATTCCAAATGCTGGATCATTTCTTCAAAGTTTGCATGTGGGACCCTTTTTCAGGTCCATCTCTAATTCCTGGATACTATTTGATATATCCTCACACTGAAATATATGGTAAAGACTAAATGAATTTTGGATCTCATTAAAATGTTGATAAAAAGAAATGAGAAGAGTTGGGTTTTTTAAAAGGACAAGATGGGCATCAGTTTGTGTTAAAACTGCCCTCCTAAACGAGCCTGGTATGACTTTCCAAAGGCATCCTCCTGTTTCCAGGCAACCAGGGCTGCACTCCTGCCTCTTAAATTGCAACCGTCATTGCACGTTGCTTATTAATTCTTCAGTAAATGGAGGAAAGTTTCCATTCCCGTTGATGGCTAATGTACTTTATGGTTCATGAAACAGCCCTGGATTTGGTAGTCTCTATTTAGAAGAAGCTCAGACCTAAGTGAAAGAGCCATCAAGGACTTTGAGGTCATAAGAGGATAACAAAGTTCTGCCTGCTTCAACTATGTGAGCCAGGAAAACATTTTCTGACATTTTTTTTGTCATGAAGAAACATACATGTCCAAGTATTTGGATTGGCTGAAGAGCTTTCTGATGTTTGAGCAGATTGCTTCTGGAAGAAACTCCACTGGAAAAAAACCACACACCATTTTGAAATGAAGATATTTGATTTGATGCCTCCAGGATAAGAGGTTTAATTCTTTTTCTATCTTAAAGCATTTGTTTCTTTGTAGGTAGGAGCTCAATTTTGGCAATGATTTATTTTGAAGAAAATATTTAACTCATTCTGAAATGTTTATATTTATATCTATTATTTAATATTTATTTAAAGCCAGCAAGAGAGAGCTAATTTGGGTCTTACACAAATCCTTATCAATTCCCATGCTGGAAACAGTCTCCTACTTTCATTTTAAGTGATTAACTTTTGCTTTCTTCTCATAACAACACCACTGCCCTGTACAAAATAAGGCAATTTGAATAGAGAAATACCATTATTTTGCAGGAGGGAAAGAAAGAGACTGACTTCATTTGGAACAGATGCCCAGATGCCGCATTTAGATGATCTATTAAAGTATTTTCAGTTTTTCAATAGAGCAGCTAAGAGCTAAGTGACTTCATTACAGCCCAGCATTATGAGTCTGTGGAATGGGGACCCAGTCTCTAGAGTACCCTCTTGGTGCTTATAAGGTGTTCTGCACACAACTTGCTTACCTTAGAAATCACCTGCTCTTATTTAGCAGGATGTGCAAAGACTTCAATTCTTATTGCAATTTGGGAGCAATGCAGAATGTTTTACATTCAAAAGTAAAACTGCATGTTTGGTCTAGTTTCTTACAATCACAGTTTTTTGTCCTTTGTGCCATTCACCAAATCTTGATTTTCTGGGATAGGAACAGGGTAAAAACCACACTGCCTACAGAGGGATTCTTTGATGGTTTTCTAACCATGCAATGAATGGTTCTGACCATACCAAAAGAATTGGCACCAAAACTGAAGACAGGCAAATACATATGAAGTTCCTTGTCTCAGTTGGCTCCATCCCTTGCTCATAAGCAATGACGATTCAAGGAAGACAATGAGAAAGGGCAGTTCAGAACAGCACTAAGTCTACTAATTGCTGATACCAGTTTTCAAAAGACTTTAAATACATGGAAAGAGAAGTGTAAATGGCTAACATATGTAGAAGCATCTCATCATCCAGTGTAAATCAGAA
Source organism: Poliocrania exsul (assembly GCA_035041345.1). Taxonomy (NCBI): domain Eukaryota; kingdom Metazoa; phylum Chordata; class Aves; order Passeriformes; family Thamnophilidae; genus Poliocrania; species Poliocrania exsul. Next base: position 9,296,862 of record JAWWLZ010000174.1, read on the forward strand.
TATTCCTGCTGAAGCAGAATACATACCTGGCTTATGTCTTGGAAAATATCAGTTGTGGAAACAGCCTCAAACAAAGAGCTACATGTCCTGAGATAGAGAACATTTGCTGAAGAGATTTAAGCAGGAAAAGATATTCTCTTTTAATCTATTATAAAGACCCAGTAAAGCCATTTTTCAGTGACAATTCAGTTTGATAATTATTGTGTAGTGCTTTGCATGCTCTCACATGAAATATAAAATAAAAGCTAAGTTTAGAGTCCTCAATCAAGCCTGCAGTTAGTCCTAAATCTTGATGAGCAGCTCTAGTTATTATCTTCTATTTTTAAAATATTTTGATTGATTTTCCTATTCTAAAGAACTGAACTGTAAATCATTTCTGCTGGTTCCAAAACTTTTTCTTTTAATCAGTATGAAACAAATGAGCTCTGATACAAAGACAGAGAGAAAAAAAATCAGCAAGTAAAACAAAGTTCTCCCTGCTACTGGAAATTTCTGTCTGGAGAAACACTCCCCACTGTCAAATTGCTCAATACGAATATTTTTCTGAAATAATGCTACTTCTCAACTGCTGTTCATTCATATTCCATTCTGCTCTCATATCTGTCACAGTTATAGCTAACAGACTTGGTCAGCAAGGCATGTAGAGCTGGTCCCAAAGCATCTTTATACACGCACGGGGACCTCTCGTGACCAGTGAATGGGTACAAACCTGTGACCCACAGGACATCCCCTGTGGTACTGAGCATACTGGCAGGAGTGGTCTTGTCCTCTGCAGGAGTTGCGTGACTGCTGTGCACTACTGAGAATACACAATGAACACTGATCCCACCCAAGGCAAAAAAAACCCCCAAAACAACCAAACAAACAAGGCAGGAAGTGGTTTTCCACTCCTTTGAGTTCTCATTTGTTATTACAGTTCCTTGGAGAGAACCAAGCAGTAAAGAGAGTGCTTGAGGTCTTGGAGCCCTTAGCCACAGGCATGACAGGAGACACAGGCACATCTCCAGTGTGAAACAGGTGGTGCTCCCCAGCCAGGCGAGCAGAGGCTCTCACTTCAACCTGCTCTGGCTGCTCCTCAACCCACACATTCTGAAGGGACAACAAGGGTGGAAGGAAGACAGGCACCTCCAGGAAGGAGCTCAGGGGCAGAAGGTCCCAGGACCCCCTGAGTCCCAGTGGAAATGATGCTGAGGATACTCCTCTCTCAGGTGACTGACATTTTTATTTTACACCATTAGCAGCTGTTTAACCCTTCCTAGGCTTTGCACAGGCCACATGGGAAGTTTTGCCTCTCACTCTGTAATCAGACCATTTCTGGAAGAATGAAGAAGGCTTTACCCTCTTGCTCTCTCCACTGTGGTACACACTGTCCTGGTAAAACCCAGTGCTTTTAGTGAGCAGAACCAAATAAAAAAATTCATAAATCGCTGAGCATTGGGCTATCCCCTGTCCCAAGGGGCATATCTCACCCACATAGCATGGCAAGGGCAGTGCTGTAGCCACACACCTCACTCTGTCCCCTTCCCACCATAGCTTCCCTGGCCTTAGCTCACCACAGGATGACAGATTTGGGCTCTCTATTTCGTAGCAAGTCCTAAAGGCACAGAAACGTTTAGCTGCCTATCATCATCAGAAAGCTTAACTGCCCCTAGAGTATTTGGGACAGGAAGAAATCACAGAAAAGCCCACAAACCCCAGTAACCTGAACTGGTGAAGCCGGTTTTCATTTGAGATTTTCCCTTGGGCTATTTCAATTTGTAAACCTCCAATTTTTTAAAAGAGTACCAATAACTCCACAATCCCTTTTTAGTCTGCCTGACAGATGTTAAACATTATTTGCTTTTTGGCTTTTTACTTTGTCTAGTTTATTCCAACCTATGAAACCTCAAGGACATAAAGCATCATAAAAATAAACAGCACAACTAGCAAAACTGTCATTCTCAAGAGGAACATTCACTAAACTGCAGAATTCCCAAAACCAATGAAATGCCTTTTTTTTTCCTTTTTTTTTTTTTTTGGACAGAGTGCAGGAATTTCTCCATTAATGAAAAAAGATGTGGAGAACCTTCTCTCCTAGATCATTAATTCCAGTCAATCTACCACAAATTTACATCAGAGTCAGTGAGTAAAGACAAGATCTCTTCTCAGGAAAACCTTATCAGTGCAAGAACATGGTTCTGGGACACTCACACCTCCTGCAGCAAATCAGGTTATGCACTGTTGGAACTTGTAACCAGCATGGTTGCAGCAAGGGTGACAGGGCTTCACAGGACTGATCACAAGAACAGAGGTACATTAAAGTTTCCATAGTTTGGACCACTACTTCCTCTTAGTCTCAGAAAATGGGGATACAGGAGTAATGGGAACAAGGCAACTAGATAAAAATAGTAGGACAAAAGAAGCTATGCTTGCCTTCTCTTTCTCCATTTAGGCTGTACAACTGTGAATGAAGTCTTTAAAATTAAAGAGCAGCTGAAACAATCCCCACACCCAGCAGCACTCTATCACCTTGCCTGTAAGTAGGAGGTAGATAAAAAACCCCCAGACAAATCTTGGGATGAAATGCAAGAGGGAAGAGCTGGCTGGCTTTCATCAGCGGATGGAGAGCCATCTGAGGGAACAGCTCCTTTTCCTGGGATTTCAGTGTGGTTTTACAATCTGTTAGTGTGCCTGCTGTGCCAAAATGCTCTGCTAATGTTACTCCAAACATGATACACATCGCCTGAAACGTTAAGCCTCGTGCAAGACCACCGTCTTACGTGCTTATGCTTGAGTCAGAGAGGAAGAGAATGATGCTCTTCGGGTGGCAGCATCCAAAATGAACTCGTCAGGCTCACTGTAACAAAAAAAACAGGCCTACCAAAGATTGGCTCCTGCCATTAAAATTGCAGGCATGCTCTGGGTTCATCCTTAACTGCTTGTTGCTTCCTGATGATTTCTTGTGCGAGACAAGCTCCAATCTGTGTTGCAGCATGAATCATAATTCACTGTGAAGTTTATCCTCTGAGGCCTGTTTTTTTAATTCCACACATCCTTGCCTTTACCCTCTTCTAGATGTTTAAGGGCTTTTCATTCTTTAGGGTTAAAAATGAAGGTTTGAACACCCAAACCCATTGCAGACATGATTGCTTCAACAGCAAGAAATGAAAGATACCTTCTTCTGCCTATTCAGACATTTAAATTCATTCTGCTTTCTTCATAAGGTTAGCTGACAAAATGGCCAAGCAACAGTTATTGAAAAATATCCTGATTTGTGATAATGTGAAAAATATAATGAGCTGTAGAAGCTGTGTCTGGAAGTTCCCTGGGAATAGGAACACATGCAATTTTGTCCTTCCAAAAATGCTGAATATTGATGTCTACTTAAAGCAGGCTGAGGAACCATGTATTTTTCCCTACATACAACAGATCACCTTCTCAGTCCTTGTGGAATCAGAAAGTGACTTGAGAAACCACTGTCCATTAACAGTTATATCAGAGAGTGTCAGACCCTTCACCTGGAGTAGCAAATAACATAAAGAAGACACCTCTGCGTCAAGATCTGTGATAACACAAGGACAACCTGCATGCATTTTATTTATCTTTCTCTTGAGGAGGGGGCCACCAGCTCCTGCTGAAGTTGCTGATATTCCTATATGCTGCAGGCTCACCCAAGATTACATTTCAGTTCCTATTGCTGGCGTAGTCTGTTCCTGCTCACTCTGTTTCCACCCCCTCTCTTGCTCTAACTGAAGCCTCTTGCACTCTGACACCATAGATTCAGTTTTCTTACCCACCACTCTATTTTCACATTCCTTTTTCCAGAAATTAGAAAGATGTTGTTGAACCATGCTGCCCTTTGTCTCTGAAGCAAGACTTACCCCATTTAGTGGCTTACAATGACTCTTTGACTTTGTTTGGGACTGGTATTCTGACTCTCACATGAACTTTCACTTGTTATCTTCTGCACCTTTCTTGTCCCCTCAATGTGCTGAGTGGTTAAACCTGGGAGAGTTACTTCTACCTTTGGGCAAATATGTAGCTTTCTGGGCAAGACTGAGGACACCACAAGTCTGTGAAAAGTTATGAGCTAAGTGAAGCCCACTGAGCCAAACAGCCATTCCCTGCTGCCACAACCACAAGTGTTCCTTCTCAAGTCACAGATGAGTGAAAAAAGAATGATAACCCCAACTCTTTCTTAGACCTCCTGACTGCAATATATGATTTGTTTGAGGTTCAGAAGGACCTTCAAGCTTTGGGACAGGTTTTCTCAAGGCAACTTAGGTTTGTGAGAAATCACTCTAGTACCATTCAGTGGGGTAAAAATGCAGAGAAAAAAATAGCAAAAAATCTGCTTTACACTGGACTTCCACAGTGTGCACCAACGACTGTATTAAAAGCAGCAGCTGATGCCTTGTGCCTACTCATCTTCTAACAGCATCTCTCACCAAAACCACGTGCAGCCCTGCAGCCTCGGAGCAGGGCTTGCAGCCCAGAGAGCTGCTCTGTGCCAAACCCATATCTGACTCAGCCCTGTCACTTCAAATTGAACATCTTCAAAGAGGAACATGGATGATGGCGAAAAAAGAAATAGGGCCAAAAACCAAGTGAGAGTGCAAGTGAGAACAAGCACAAAACATGAGAAGCAGAGTTAAACCAGGACAGACAGAAATGGATAGGAAGGAGCTAACAGCCAATACACCTGAGCAGAGTGCCAACAGGCAAGGGAGGGATGGCACCAGCTAACTGGGTAACAGCAGCACTTCCAGTTTCCATGAGTGGAAGAAGGTAGCTGAAATACACATCCAGGGGCTGGTTAAGGAACCCAACTGCACAACTTTCTTCCTCTGCAATTCTCTTCCAATTTTCAAGTGAGTGCAGAGCTCTTTGTTACCTGTATACTGGTAATATCACCACATATGCCTCCTCACCCAGTGTCTGCGTAGCCTCACCACTCCTATGCCACAATCTCTTTCACTTGATGCAGGGTCAGGTTTTACAGCTCTCGGCAATTGATGAGCTCCAATCAGCTGCACAAATTGAGCTCAGGATTTGGCCTTTATATTTGTACATATTCCAGCAAACGAATTCCCTGTTCCAGTGTGAGGATTAGAGTTCATATGCTCAGCATCTGGGACCACATGGAGCAGAAATAAACCCACCACCAATTGCAAGAAATAGTGAGAAAGAGTGCTAAACCATTATTAAGGATATGAAAAAAGGGCAGAATATGCCTGTTAATAGAGGAATAGTTACATAAAACATTGGGTTCCTGCTCTGGCCATTTCCAATTTTTCATACTTGGTGAAAATCCTGCCTTTTAAGTAACAACATTTCCCCCTGAGTTTTCTCAAGTTTGACTATTATTGTACACTACTCTGAGGTGTGTATGTGACAATAGTTCCTACCCATGACAAGAAAACATAGAATTTCTCATTAAGTATTACACCGAACTGAGTAGAAGGGAGGTAATAAATATGATATACGTATGGGAAGTAAAAGCAGAAACCAGGAAAAGCAATGGGAGGGAAAACATAGCTCCAGAGACTTAAGTTTTGAAAGCGTCCTTGCTCCCTCGCTGCCTCGGAGGTGCTGGGATTTGTTTGGATACTGCTCTGGGTTGTGCCAAGCTCTGCTAAAATAGATCCCAGTCATTTCTGTCCATACATTACTCTTGATCCCTAGACAGTTTTTCAGCAAGACACACAGTTCACTAACAAACCTGATACTGCCAGGTCATTTACAAACCTATCCACAGCTGTATAACAAATAGCTGTTCTGCTTCCAGAAAGGCCAAACAAGCCTGTGATTGCAATTGTTATGCAATTACTGTGATTGCAGCTTTGCTGGACATTTTGCTGAAATGTCTCTGATAATCAGTGAGGAACAGAACTGACTTTTCCTAAGTGCCAGTATCATCCATTTAGGACTTACATTCTGTCTTTATCAACAAGGCAGGTAATGCTCTGTGCTCATATTCTGCCACCTGTGTATTTTTTCATTTGCAGTCTGAACCAGAAAGACAAATCTGTTCCAACAATGCTGTAGAGCAACCAGCTCTTTAAGGAAGAAACAGCCAGGCTGCAGGCCAGAATCCTCTAATTAGCCACACAGAGTACACTCTAAAAAAGCCACCTAATTAGACACATGCCCAAACTAAAGCTCACACTGCTCAACACCACACAAAATCTCCATCTTTCTCTGCTTACACTCAGCAAATTCATGTAAGATGCAAAATACATTCAATTCCAAAATACAAGTGGAAAATCTGTGTGGAGGAGAGTAGATGTAAAAGATGTGTGTAAAAGAAGAGAGAGCAATGGGTTTGTCACATCCTTGGGAGGCTCTCTTTAGCAAGCATGGTTGGCGGCTCTTGTATTCTGGGAGTGGGGAGAAAACACAGAGTCCCTGGTGGTCCACCTGCTACCTTTTAGGCACTACTGCCTAGGGCTGTGGGATTGGTAATTACTTTATGTAGTCACAGCCAGCTGTTTTCTGTTTCATGGTTTTCTCCTTCATGACTGGTGATTTGTGCCTGTCACCATAATGGCATCAGCAGGTGCAGCCACGGTGGGTGCCAAACTGAACCTGGAACTGTGACAATGATTCTGGCAGCTCATTTCAGGGACTCAATGGTCTCATTTTTTCTCACTGCTCTGAAAATGCTCCCTGTTCACAATCTGAATGAATCTGCTGTTGTGGAAGTTTTTATGCCCTGAATATGAGACACACATTTCCTCCTTTACAATCAATAACCCTGCTATGGATTCTGTGATCCTCAGCAGAGAAGAGCTGCACAATAACATCAGCTGCTGTGACGGATACTTTCATCAAGGGCATCAGTGAAAATTTAAGAGTTAAAGATGAAGTATTTACTCTTATTTTCATTTGAAATTCAAGCCAAGATTGGAATTGAGGTTTCAAATTCTGAAAGGATAGTGGTCAAATGCACCACTCTCTAGTCCTTCCCATCACAGTACACAACACAATTCTTAAACAAATGAAAAGTTTCACTGCACTTCAGATGTCCACCTGGTCTTACAGATATGATGTAGGAAAGGAGAGATATAGTAGCATTCATGTGTAGTTCTCAAGCATCTACTGAAAATATTTGTTAAAATTTCACACACACAAAAAAGTAATGAGTTTTCTCATTTTCACAAAAGCTAACTATTTGGATATTTGACTCTCTCGTATTTTATTCTAGTTGTAGTCTTTGTAAATATTTTTTTAACACTTTCATTCCCATTCTGTCATTAGAACCCTGCAAAAATACCAGAAAAAAAAAAAGCAAGCTGAAATTCTAAACTAGTAACTGAATTGCAGGATATAGGTCTTTAAGTGAACACTATATTGTAACTTGCAACAAAATTTATGAAGAATGAAAACACCATGCTAAACGGTGCATTGCTCAAGGATTTATGGTTAAAAACTGTAGAGAATTCCTGTGAAAAATTGTCCAAAGGATAGTACCCATCCATCAGCTTCATTCAGTCAGTTCCCTAACTGTCTTTTCTCTTCCAGAGATCACAGAGTAAGTAGGATGGCAGTCATCCTCTACACAGTTCTCTCAGCCCTATTTTTCCTAATATGTAAGAGGGGAAAGGAACTGTGTCTGACACTGCCTCATCAAGAGGGACATCAGACTGAAAAAAGACTCCCTGAATTGGGAATTCTGAGCACTATAGGCAGTTTTAAATGCTCAGAAGGAAACTTGTGAGGGTTAACATCAGTAGAGCTCTCTCTTCTACTTGTCAGCTTCCCATCCTTTGATATTTTGACACATCTCAAGCCCAGCTTGCTAATTCACAAGAACTGTTCCTTTCCACAAAATCCACCCCTTGACAGAACAGGCCACTACACAACACTCATCATGTCTCATACAGACTACTCTGCCACCTCTTTCTAGTCTGTTCTTCAGTGCCATTTCTCTCCACAGAACTGAAAATCTGGCACCTAGAAGTAATGCAAATGCCTTTTGCACAAGGATGAATTTTACCCAAGGTAAGGCAAAATTGTATGCAGTAACTGCTTGAATTATGGTTTTCAGAAGGTTTGAGATATCAGAAGAGGCAATGCAAACCAGGAGTCTTGAGGTTTGTCATTTCTCCAGCATCTGCAGCATACCATGGAGATACAACAAAGTTCACAATGCTAAAGAAAATTCAGCTACAAAAATGTCTCTACCTTTATTAATCTCTTAAGCTTCCCAAATTTGTCTACTCCTAATCCTTTATTATTACACTTTAATATTTGCCTCTGTTCACACTCTAAAACCTCTTGGAAACAGACTCTATTTATTTATTTATTTTATCCCATTGTCTAGTTCCAAGGTAGCTGTGAAGTAAATTTGGCTACTACCAAACACAGAGGGAACTGTTTCAAAATCTGAGTGTTGTGTGTTTTTTCCCTTGAAAGACTTAACAGCATAGCTGGTAGTGACATTCAGGATGACAAGCTAAGAAATTTAACAAGAGCAACCTCATTTTGTAGGTTAGAGGATTTGAGATAAGCATTTCAGAGCATTAAGAGATTACTGCTTAGAGAGAAAGACTTGTCCTGCATTCTTCTCCATTTTAGCTGATTCCTTCTCACTTGAAGTGTTCCAATATGGGGGATCTGGTAGGGCAGCAGTTTTTTGGCCACATAAATTACTACTGCAAATCTCTACAGCAATAGATGTTGTGCTTGGACCAAACTCAATTCTAGCCATAAAATTTAATATTTGACATTCTCTGCAGATTTAAACAGCGAACAGTTTATTTTCTAAACCATGTTGTAACTTTGTGTGTAGGCTTCCAGTTTGGTGGTTCTAGCTCTAGTAGCATCACTAGACTTACTTTAACTCACACTATGAGAAAAACTGTGGCAGAGATATCAGCCTGCAACCTCCATAAGTCTGCAATTGGCTTCTCTTAATGACTCACAAACACATAAGCACTGCAACTGTTTTTCGAGCACCACCAAATGAAACCCTTGCCCTTCAATCTCGGTGTTTCTGAAGCACAGTGCTACAAGAAATTTCCACTGTTTCAGAGACTGGCTCAACCCAGACAAATTATTTACTTATTGGCAGGCTTGGGAGTACAGCTATTTTCTTAGATAGGACATAGACATATGACACCTTTTTGAAAGATGCCATCAGAATACAATCAGAATTACTTTTCTTTTAGTAGCATGTATTTTTAGCTAGTGTAAAGCAACAGGGTATCTTCAGTATTCATCAAAGACCTTTTCAGAAAGCATTTTCCCTGAACAACTCTGATTCTTTTTTTCAAGAGGCTCCCCGATGAATGCTGCATGAAACCAAAAAGAGAAAGACAAGACTGATACAGCTTCTTTTTTTCCTTTTTCTCTGCCTAGCACAGAATCTCTAATCACAGTTTTTAAACATCTGTAGCCAAATTTGGTGTTACTATCCTGGCAATGGTAATGAAAAAAGCCATAGCTAAAGAGTGTGGGATATGTCTGTGTAAGGTCCTGTTGCACTCAGAATTACCTCATTTACTCATTACAATTCTTGATTTCTGCTGCCCAGTCAGAATTCAATGGCTTACCTTTCCAAAGCTCTTAAGACAATCATACTAAAGGATATTGTCTTCCTGTTGATTATCCCTCTGGATGCTGGTGTACAACTGCTCTGTGTTAACGTTGAGAATTTGCTGTTTGAAATCACATCAAGGGTATTTCCTTTCAGCTTAGGGTTTCTTGTTCTTGCTTTCTGCGTTTGCTCAGTTTCTGTTCCAGGTGTGTTCTAGTCCCTGATAGATGCTCTATGGTACAATCCCTGTAATCAATCAGTAGATATGAAAAACTTAAGCACTACCATTCTGAAGACAAGACTGTACTAGAGACATTCAAGGGTCTTGCCCATCCTAATTAAAGTCATTAAAACATCATTGCTTCTGACACCTATAGTTCAGCATTCCAATCTCTGCTCAAGAGAGACATGTTGATTAGATCTATTTGTATAAGAGCTTCTTAATTTCAAATTATCTTAACTCAGCTGCACTATCAGACTTCTCATCTGTTCCATTTAGATACCCTTCCAGTGAACTGTTTCCTTACGTGGCACTCTGGAACAGCCCCAGCAGAAAATAAGTAAGTGACAGAAAGCACACCACTAGCAATGGCAGAGTAAAAAAGGGAAAGAAATATCAAGCATGCAACCTCAAAATGCATTACAACCTCCTCACGCATTGCTCTTTTGCAGCAGAGGAAGTCAAACTCATAAGAGAATAGATGTGCTTCACCTCCATTTACTGTAAAAACCATAAGCCCATGATGGTTGCTATGGCATTTTAAAATCAATAAAATGAAATACATTTGCCCGAGTTAAGGAGGCTTTGCAACTTTGTATGCAAACTTACTTTTTAAGAAAACCTTTCTTTGTGTGACTGATCTGAATACCATAGCAGGAGACCTTAAAGCTGAAACTTCGATAAAGGGGCGATGGTGTATCAAGTGTTGCCCTTTTTCACATTAGAACATTGAGCTGCCAAGAGAAAGGCTGATATGAGTTCTAGAAAAGATCCTCAGTGGCACCACTTCCTCTGCAAATGAGTTCTCTCAAGGATTGGGTAAGAGCCACTGGCATGTGAAGTTTTCCCTATGTTGCATTTCGAGTTGTTGTAAATCATTAATTGTCCCTGAAATGTTTCTACAGTTGCTAGGCAGAGGCAGTTAATTGATAAAATGTCTATGTTGCCAGCAAATCCAGATTTAGTCATTTGAAAGAAAACTATTTAGAGCAAAGAGGGTGGGATGGAAAGAGAAAGGAGAAAAATCTAAAATATACTTAATACTTTGTCTTTCTCCCAAAAAGTAATTATGCCTAGCGAATTTTTTAGGATCTTTATAATATCACATATGGTATGTACTTAATTGGAGGCAGCTGAACTGACAAGAATAATAATATTCCAAAGTTTCTGAGTATTCTAATGTGAAATCAGTATTTTTTTTCTCATTTAGTAGATTCCTCCCCCCCGTCATATTTTTGCAAACAATTTATCCTAAATTTTGTTTTTTCTATCTAACAATGGTCCTGGCAATCTGAGTGAGAAGCTGTCCTCCCTCTAGGGAAGAAAAGCCAGTTTCCCTGGATATATGCTCCAAGTCTTTGCTTCTCATTTCTGAGATGCACAAACTTTTGTTTGACAAATTCTATCCCTTTTATTTTCCTCCCCAATTTCTTCTATTGTTGTTAAGAATGCAATGTGCAGCCGAAATTACACTTCAGGACTCAGAAATTAGATGTCTCTCTCAATATACCATCTTTTTCACTTCCCAGCTTTTCACACTACACCATTACAATAGCATGCTTGACAGCTTTTTCATACTGATTTCATTTTACTGGATGTGTTCTTAAAAGAAAAATAATTATTTTATGTCTAACATAATTGAAAAGGAGAAGGTCTCCAACAATACTCTCCACCCCAGTAAGTATGCAAATAAGGTATTTATAAATATGCCTGCAATTACTTTTCCCAGAGAAAATATTATTCTTTAGTTTTTAATGACTGATGACAAAGTATTCCATGAGCCATTTCCCTGTGACTTTTTTCTGACTACAAAGTCAGATGGTTAGATCTTCAATGGAGATACGTGCAGGTCTTTGTGAATGGCACCACTCAGTGTTATTTTAATCTCATTCTTTAGAAATGGCCTTTCAATTCTCTGAGCCGAGACAATTTTAGGGCATCAGCTTTCTGGAGGATTTCTCATGATTTCTACAGTGGCAGCAATAACTGGGAAATAAAAGTTGCTTAAAATAGTTTTAAAATAATTAAAGTATTGTTTAACTTACATTAAGGTCAGTGCCAATTCACTCAGTGCAGATTTTGGATGTCAACACCTCTCCTCCCATATGAACTAACAAACGGATGAGCGTAACTGGAATAGAAATACAGAAAGGTTTCAGAAATGTTGGTCTGTTGATCCAATAGGTTACTGCATCACCAGTCTGATGCTTGGATCTGCTTCATGTTTGCTTTATACTTTTCACTTGTAGCCTTTGTAGGCCTAAAATCAGTTTATTGAAAAAGTGCTTTTTCTGGAAAACTTACAGATATAAAAAAGTTTAGGTTGAAATCTGAAATATTGTGACCCAGCACCAAAATACTGTTGTTTGGAAAAGTTGTGCCTCAGACACTGCACACCTAGCAGAGACTCACTATCCACCAGGATGGCCAGAGTCCCTCCCTGCATCCCACACTTGCAATGCACTGGCACCATCCTTTCCCATGGGACATAGTGAAAGCTACAGGTGGGCTGAAGGAGAACACTTCTTGACATGGACAACTGTTCCTCCCACCTCCTGCCACTCTTTCACTTTTATATATATATATATATGTATGTAGTATTAACAGACTATTTTTCTGTGGAAAGCAAGAAAATACATGGAAAAAAATTGCAAAACTTTCCCCACTGTCCTGCTTCCACCCAGTCCTGATTAAATTGACACATATGAAGTACCTCTCTTTTTATTATCAGGTATTTTCTATGAGCCATTTTTATTTCTTTCATCTTCTTCCTACTTTTCCTCAGGAGCACAGATTGTTGAACTGCTACTATTTCTGGCTGGTAAATGGGAAAAAAGGTTGATTTTTTTACCCCAGCTGGGAAAAATCTTTTAATTTACAGAACCTCCCAAGCCACTCTAATCAATTAGAGAATACATTTATATTTTGTTTTGATCATCAACTAATTTTGATTCTTCCAGTTTGTTGATTAGCTTTGATTAAGTATCTGCCTGTGACAACATCCAGCTTTTAAGTGGTGTCATATTGTGAAGAATCCATTCAAAGTACTTACTTTTCTGACTTGACATGACACTGATTTTGAAAACAATAACATAAAGAACAGTAAAGAAAGAGAGTGATCAACAGCTAACAAACAAATCCTGTTCACAACCAAAAGGTTATTTACATGTGTTGTGAATATTTCTATTTGACTATTGTAAATCCAGGGGTTCAGCTGAGGGATTAGTGAATGGAGAAATAAGCAACTGCCTTGCATACTAATAGGGAAAAGCTCCATAGGGCACTCCACATTTTCTATATTAAAGACCAAAACAGATTTTTTGAACAATGGCACTGTGAAGAAAATGCTCACTGAACTGGCACTTTAGCTAGACATATTTTCATCAAAAAACATTCTGATTAAGCAAGTTTATCTCTATAAAAATGCTGTATTTTAAAGGAAGACAAATTAATTTGGATAACACAAGTACTGATCCATGCCTTCCCTATAGCATGAATGAAACATTAAGCACTGTAGTTTCTTCATTCCTATGCCCACCCCACACTTTAATCACATCTTCATTTAGTTGCATCCTTGATTTGTGATCTCCTTTTTGCCTGTGAATTTCCTTTTTTTTTTTTTTTTTTTCCCCTCACGAGAAAAGAAATAGGAAGGAGAGATGTCTGATGGATAGATCCAGAAGAACTAACATGAAGCTCTGGATTCAGGAGGGCCCTGGCTGGCATTCTGCTGCTTGTGATGTGTTGAAGAACAGCAGGACCAGACCCAGGATCCCATGGCAAGTGTTCCCATCTCCTCCCTGCTCTTTTCTGAGCTGGAAATGAGTACTCAGATTCTCTGAGATGTGAGAGCAAGAAATGTGGCACCAGAGACTCAAGATGGGGTCAATGGATTTGATCTTTTAGCAAAGCAGAATAGATATCTGAGGGCAGTGAGAGCAGGAGATAAGGTCCTAGTTTGGAATATGGTCACAAACATGAAGACAGAGCTGAGCTCTTGAAAGGGTTTCTTGATAGGGTTGGAAGGTCTGGGCAGACACACAGAAATGTGCTGCTACCAGACTGTACTGAATTTCTAGATGGGGGGGAAGGTACAGGAAGAGAATCTTGGAAAATGCAGATGTACCCTAGATTTACAGGCACTCTGAGAATTTCAGTCATGCCCACCTAACAGAGCTCTACATCCACATGTTTCTTACTGGTGTTAACAGTTCAGATACTGCAAACATTCCCTGCGTCTGATGGTTCTCATATCCAAGCCCTCAAATCCTTAGTGTGGCTCTGTAAGCATCATTCCTACAGCTAGACTTTTTCAAAGGAGAAAAGTTCTTTTTCCAGGGCATCCCAGTTGTGAGTATCGCCCACTCTTACTTAAAAACCATGACTGCTGAATAGTTAATTCAAGACAGTGCTCTTCTTTTTCATTTAATCTAAGAGCTGTAAATAGTTTCCCATTCAAGAACTGTTACTTAAATGTAAACTCTTACTTAGCAATCCAAGAGAGTCTGGATTGTATTTTCCACCACTGCTTGGATGGCCCAATCTTTCACATTAAAGAACTTGGCTTTCAGGAAACCAAGACTTCTGCAACTAAACTATTTTGCTCTAAAGGCTGTCTAGAGACTATTACACATGCTCAGGTAAATATGACAGATTTCAGTCTACACTGGTTGAAATGTTTCACTTCAAACCTGGTTTTAGACAGAATGCCAATATCTGTCATAATCAACTTTAAGCTCATGCTGAGTACCTTCTTGTTTCTGCTGGTCCTCTTGAGGGCTACGTCAGACAGTTCTCACAAGAAAGATTTTCCATTTAAATGTATAAACTCTTCAAATTTTCAGTGGTAGGTACTATATGAGAGAACAGAAACAGTAAGAAAGTTCTGTGGGTGTATTCACACCACTGAGAGCACTCTGGGCTTGCTCACCTGTTAATTTGAAGCTGTGTATTTGCAAAACAGCAAAGCCTAAACTATCAGTCCAATTAAATGTTCATGGGCAAGATCCAGTGGAAACGAGACAGACTACAGTGAATAATCAATTCTATTTGCCAGTCTTGTTGATGGCAGATTTTGTGTTTCCATTAAAATATTTTCTTATATTCTGCTACGTCCCACACTTTATGTTACATTATATATTTTACATTCCAGGTAAGAAATCCAGTGAAATTACATAATATTGATTTCACTGCAAAAGACCAAATATCTTCTCATTAGAAGTATTTTGCCTATAAAAAGACATTAGAACTTGAATAGGCTAGAGCTAGGAATATTTTCATGGCTTCACAAGTAGAATAATAGAATAAAAGTTCATAGTGTCATCTGCAAGCATCTTTTATTCTGAGGCCATTTATACAGGGAACATCCAATAGAACAGTCAGGGAAGTCTTCACTTCAGAAAGACAGAGATTTGAGGGAAACACCGGAGCCCTTTATAGATACTGGAATGACAGCTCTAATAATGGGAAGGTGTCTAACTGATCTCCAGTTATACTGTGGAGATGCTCCTCTTTTTTACAGCTATCCAGGGGAACGAGTCATAAAGTGCCTGCACAGACCTAATTCTATGATGTGGATTTTGACAGAGATGCTGTTCATAGTCATGAAAGTAAAAACTCCATAAAATCTGAAGGAAGCAGAGTGTAAATTGAATTGAAATGAGCTCCAGCACAGTAAAAACAAAAGCATTTCATAAATAAAGTTTTCTTTTCAATCCCCTCAATAGTTTGGACTTGCATTTTACTATGCAATTTTGCTGATTAAGCACTCTTGAAACAAGCCAGTTGAACAGAGCAGGTTCCTGTCTCCTGAAGACGAAACAGAATAGAAACTGGAGATGGCTAACTAACAGTTATTCATCTTTGCTGCAATTATGGTATTTGGCCAGTAGCTTTTATTGAGACAGGTTAGAATTTATTACTCATCTCAGGTAACTACTTCTTTTACATGAACTTTCTGAGGTTGCTTTGGCCATCTCAAAAGCAGTAAATTAATACATCCGTATACAGAGCATTAAGGTTTCCCAGGTGCCCATTTAAGACTATAAAGACATCAAAAACTGGGCAATTTGTGGAATTGTTTACATGAAACCCAGCACAGGGTGAACAGTGAGAATTGGTTATGTATTGGCAGGGGTTTGATGAGGGGAAAATGCCGTGCCTCCTCCCTCCTTCCCCCCCCCCCCCCTTTTTTCCCCCCTGAATTTAACTTAAAAAACAGAGCTTTTCCATTGGTGTTTGTTTTTCTCTTAGAGGAGTCATTAAAACTGATTGCACTGGCTGATTTACAAGAACTCAGGTTAAAACAATAAAGACCTAAAATGCTTACTGAGAGGATAATGCAATTTGCTTTGCTAGTTTTATCATTGCAGGTGGGCACAGCTCTAAGGCTGAGCATTCCCACAGAAAATACCCTCAAAGCATCATGTTAATAGACAATAGAAAACAGTCAGAACAGTTTTCACAGAAAGGATAATTCTTGGAGGCAGAATATTTCCTAGAGAAATGAACTAAATTAACTTTTTAAATTAACACCGTGTGACTTAGGCAGATATTGTAGACTAACTAACCCCTTCACCTCCACTTAAAAATATTTTGCTGCTCACAGGAAGAACAAATTAGATCAACCCTCTATAATATCAGGTAATTTTATTCCTCAAAAGTCATCAAATATAACACAAAAGAAACTGTATGATCTGAGATGAGAACTTCTATCCCATTCCTCAACTTAATACCAGTGTGCATAATTCCATTCCATTTAAAAGTGACAACACTTTATTGTAAATCAGAATCATGCACAATTCTCCAACAAACACTCTCAAAACTCCCTTATTACTTTAAACCAATGATCTAGCAATGAACATACCTCCACTGAAAATACATGATAAGAAGGTGGCACAGAATACTTGACCTGCTTGACTAGAGCTGGGCAGTGTGTGAGAAAGCTTTTGACTACAGCTGCATTTTCAGCACTTGGATTTCCCCTTCACATCCTCCTCTCACTGTGTTCAGACACAGCAAGCCCATCTTGCCCTTTGGGATTGGCCAGGCCCATGGTGATGGAGAGGCTGGTCACACATTGGCCTCCTTAATGCCTTGCACCAACTACTTTCCCAAGGTGTGTTACATTGAAAGTACTGCTGTGTATATTTTGACATCTTGAGTTCAGACCCCCTGGAATCCAGACCTGGTTAGTGCTGCACAAGTTTTCTTTACTTTTAGCAAAGGACTGCAATGACTGGCAAGATGCACACACACCACTACTTTTGGAGCCTTCTGTTACTGCCATGATATGGGAGCTGGAGTTGTATAAGTGAACCAGTCTGTCTCAAAAGTGAAATATGAAAGTCATCCTGCTGTGGATGCTTGGTAGTTTTTTCCCTTTCTTTAGGTAATTATTGCTAAATCCTAGAAAGGGGTAAGAAAGACTCAAATGGATCATCTGGTGTATCCGCCCGCCTCAAATCAACTAAAGCATTTCTGACAGATGGTTCTGTAACCACTCTTAAAACCTCCAGAGTAAGCTTCCCCAGCCGCTATATACAATCTATTCTAGTCCTTAATTATCTTTGTCACTGGAGCATTCTTTCTGTAAAGCTCCTCCTAAATCTGCTTTTGTTCCAGTTTAAGCATATTACTTTTTGTCTCACAACTTGAACAGAACAGTTTGTTCATTTTCCTCCTTGCAGAAACTTTTAAAATATTTAAAGCCTGCTGCACAGATCAGCTGTCTTTTCTTTGGGCTAAAATCCAGTTCCTTTCATTTTTCCTCACAGGGTAGTAGAGCATCAGACAAAGTGGGTAAGAGGACAAGACAGAGAGTATGAGGTTGCACTCTCAACCACTACTTGGAATTTCAGTCTGAAGAAGTTAAAGCAGAGTTAAAGGAGAGTCAAGACACTTTCCATACAGAAATTGAATTATACTCATACGTGAAAGCTTCTTCTACTTTGGCACCTTCAGGAGTCTTATCAAACAAAGCAGCTGCTCCTCAGCAATGTGGCAAAGACAGGGTTCAGAAAGGCTACAGGCAGCTACAAGTACCTCAGAAACAAACTGTGAAAAAGCATGAGGAAAAGTTTTTTCTTCTATCAACCCAAAGATTCACATTTACATAGTTGCAAACCTTTCTATTTGGAGAGTTTCTTTTTACAACATGGCAAATATTCCCTGTGGGAGAATACCCAGGATCAAGCACTGGGCCTATGAGAATGTGGACTCTCTGATTTTGACTGCCCCTAACGTTGTTGGGTTAACTTTGACTGTATAACAAAAAGTGCATCACAAATATGTCTTCCCGATTGTATTTTCCCTTAGCCATTCCTGTCCTAGTTTCTTCTTCCCATAATCCCCTAGGGTTCCTTTCTTGCCACTTTTCCTGATTGGTTACAGTTCTGTATCCCCATTGGCCTTTATCTCTGTTCGTTGATTGGTTGTTATCCCCGTTTGGTTATTGGCTGTTATGAAGTTCCACCCCTACTCCCCATTGGTCCGTTTCTCAATCCTCCTCTTGACCAATGGGAAGCTTGACTCCACCCATTGTTCCAGAACCTTCCCTGCCTAACCCTCTACAAACGAGACGTTTCCAATAAAGTTGCTTCTTCTGTTGCCACTGAGCCTGGAGTCTGGACCTCTCTCATTAATCTTTGGGTGTGGTGAGGGATCGGTGCAGAGGGAGCCTTCCTGAGCTTTGAGGGGCTGAGGCTGATGCGCTAAAAGAGTTGATATCACTAGAGCTGGTTATCACTCGCAGAATTAAGCCCCTCAGAGCTGAAGACCCTCACCAATATTTGGTGGACCTATCATCCACCCTTAATTTCCCAAGTCACCAGGGTTGCTAGGCTGGTGTTCTCAGCAATTAGTGGATCCAACAGAGGCCTTTTCTTTCTCAGAAAGTATTAACACTTTCTCTGCCATTTGCTGAGAGATGTTCCAAGTACCAGCACACCTGGTGCTATTAAAGTCATCCTTGTATTCCTGATTGCTTTCAAATTTATCCTGGGTATTCCTGATTGAGAAAGCAGCATAGCAATACTGAGTATTTGCAAATAAACAGATTAATATGGAAGATCTGGTTTCAAAACAGCAGAAACCTTTTCAATCCACTTTAATATGAACATTAATGGCATTACCAAATTTTGGTAATTTACTTTGTATGTGTTAGAACTTTTACTGACAAATTCAGTACTTCCAACAGGATCTGTGTCTCAGAAAGGAAAGTGCAAAGAGAAGCAGAGGCAGTTTGTTCAGCAGTCCAGGGCATCATACAGAATATGGGCTGCATTCTTGCTCACTGAGAGCTGTATATGTATGTCTACAATTCCTCCCTAAGTTAAGAAAGCAATCTCAAAATTAAATCTGCAGTTGGATGTGTGTGGGAAGCCCCTTATGTTTCTTTGCTAAGGGTCCTGGGGAAGGAGACCATTATCATGATGTGTTCAAAACAGTCTAGAGGAAAAAAGCATGGATTCACAATATTTGATAGAGACTAGAAATGTTTGGTTGCATATACAAATAAAACAAGTTAGAAAATCCATAGCTAATTAGTTAAGTACTGAATTAAAAAAAAAATCAGATGCACTCTATTTTTCTCTCTATAAATTGACAATAGGATAATTTTTTTTAAATTTTCTAAAAATTTACAAGGTAAAGTTAGAAGACAATTTTTAATGCATGTAAAACAGTGAATACAGCCTCGTAAGAACCCTTCTGATAACTGGCTTGCTTTAATTACATAGATGACAAGTCAGCAAATAGTATTTCATATTCAGTCTTTGAGAACAAAAATGCAGTCTACAATTCTAAATAATGAAATTCTAATATCAAAGGAAACACATTAATCCTTCCAGCCCCAGTCTGCTTACTCTGATTTTTAAATATATGACTCAAAAAATACTGATTTTACTGACTGATGACAGTCAGCAAAAACTGTCAAAGGTAAGACAACTTTTAAACCACAGTCCTTCAAAGGATGCGTTGGATCCCTGTTGCTGTTATCCAGCTGGGGGTAGACTGAATCTCTTCTCCAGCTAGGGGTGACAACTCTGAAGTAGAGAGCAAAGAAGGAATTTACCTAAGGTCACCCAGAGGGAGGGACAGAGCCATGATGCCCGAATTTCAAGCCTGTGCTCCTTTGACTACTATCAGTAACATTTACCTCAATGCAGTCTGCTATTGTGCCAGGAAACACCCACTCTACTATTAGTACCAACAGTTCACATGATCTAAAGGGAGTAAGAAGATTAATTTGTGTCATCAGTATACACAACAGTGTAAATAAAGTAGCTGCAAAATAAACACAAAGCAACACCTTACATTCCACAGTGGTCTTCAGTGTCTTGCTTCATAACTAGTGCTTAATTCAGTGTTATGCAGTTTAAGGTAATTACCTTTAAGGCACAAATGTCTGTCGGAGTGAGTCCTTGTTCGACCCTTGATGGATGACACTGACGGACAGTTGGCATTTCAGGACAGTCCATGCAGCCCTTTCACACTGTACAAGTGGAAAAAGAAAATAGAAAAAAAGAAAGTAAATATGATTGCCAAAGACACAGAGCTCCTTCCGCTCTGATCCACACTTTATGAGCATTCCCCCTTCACCCCTCACCTTCCACATTATTAACCATGTATTTAACAACAGAATAAGAGCTAGCACAGAAGCCACTCATCTAAGGCAGATGGGAAATGTCAGGTTGAAATCACAGGTTGCAGTGTGAAAATATAAAAGAACTCATGTCCTTTACAATTTTTTTGGTCTGATCTGCAAACGAAGTGTGGATACCTATGGGAAACATTCATTCTCCAAATGGCTTTAGGTAGCATAATTCTAAACAAATACATAAGCAAGACCTTTTTCTCTTAAAAATTTGGTAGTTGCATGCACATTATAATTGCTAAGTGATATTTGTGTTCAAAACAACACATTAATCATAAGAGACATGACCTTTAGAGAGATAACATTCTTGCTCTTTTTGTTTGGTTTTACCCTGGGACAAGATACTGCATAAGTTAAGGTAGGTCACACTTAGTACAAATGGAAGAAAGGAGAGAGCAATTTAAATCATGCCAACTATAATTTTATTTTAAGAAAAATTTAGCTGTACGAAATTGTTTCTACAAGGTTCAGCAGAGCACTGGTGATCTCTACCCCAACTAGAGCTTAGTCCAGCTACTGCTATAAGAGACAATTAAAATTATCATTGCACCTCAGTCCCATATCAACATACCTTAAGCTCAGATATTTCTGAAAAGTGTAAATTCACTTCATAAGGATTAAAAACAGAAGCAAACCACAGGCAGGGACAGTTCCACTAGATCAGGAATCTTACGTGACTCTTCTGATCCTTGGTTTTGAGATTCTGGCCAGACTGATGATTATGTCAGCTGAGTAAGACTGGCTGCTTGCTAGAAACATGACAGTCTAAAACCAAGGCAATTGTCAATTTTGGCCTAACCTTTCTTTCTGGAGAATGATGTATAAATTAGGAATAGTACTACTCAAAAATCAAAACCATCCTGCAGGGAGTATCATATTCATTCAGATGAAAGAAATGAGTCTTGGCTTATTTCACTCTTGTTTGCTCAGAAAACAATTCAAAAATCACCCAGATTATAAACCTTTACCAATTCCAGCTGCCTCCATTTCTATGAGTACCCCAAATTGTTTTGGGACACTGACTAATGAGAACAACATGACAGCTATAATTTGATTTTGATTTTGTACATTGGGAAAATTTTCTGGTGCTCCCAAATAATTTTGAGGACAACTATAATAGGATATGGAGGATTTGGACACCAAGAGTCTTGCTGTTTGGTCACAATCACACATCTGGGCTGGGATAAGAGACCCAAAGTAGGTAGATAAGAGTCCGCAACTGCAGAAAGACTGTGATTCTGAGGCAACAAAGTACAGCCTGGAGTGTCTTGTTATAATGATAAATATTGTCTGGTTACACAATAAAGAGAAACAAGAAAGACCTATCCAAAATCCACAATAAAATCCAGATAGGGATTTTCCTACACTAGCAGGTCAGGTAGTTTCATCCAGTACCCCAAAAATGCCCAATAGTACCACAAAAGAAAGAAGAAGTGTAAAGAGAATGTATGGTGCAGAGTAGAGACAAGAGGAATTTTATTCTGCTCCTGGTATTTTGTGCATTGTCAGTATTAGTGGAGGCTGAGAAGGCACAGTAGGGTACAATTCACACTGTACATGAAGGAGGAAGTATCTTCAGATGTTCCAGACTCTGCAACTGTTAGCATAGCAACTTATTGTCCAATGTCTCCCTTTCATTAGTCAGTCAGGCCCAAGACAGAGCTGCATCCCAGCTCTCTGGTCAAAAATATTTTAGCTCTTCATGGATTAAACTCATGATAGAAATCTCTGAGAGATTCTTTTGGAATAACTTTTATTAACTGTTAGCTTACACTATTTGCTTTATTTTGGAACTAACTAGAAGTAATATTTAGAAGTAATGTTCAAACACATCAACTAAATTTAGGCAAAAAACACCTTCATGAGCTCAATCACAAAAACCTCTCTAGCTTGAAGGTGTATTTATAAGACTCCACAAAAGAGATTCACTCATGTTCCTCATAAAGTTCTGTAATATGTTTTTACCGTCTATTTGTCATTTACTAACTCCTAAATTACCATTCACAAATGGTCCCCTAATAGAAATTGTTATCTAAATCTTAATTAACAGTTTGATTTCTTTCCTGACTTGCTCCACAAAGAAACAGCCCATTAGGTGATGTGTTTCTCAAAATTAATCTGAGTGAAATATACTGCACGCATCTGCTGAAGTAACTAAAGCTGTCCCTCACCTCCTGCTCTTGAATGCTTTACAGCAGAGTGCCACGTTGTGTCTGGACAGCAAAATAGAACTTTCTGTCATGACACCCTTTATAGGAAAAGCTACATGACTAATCTCTCCTTTAGTTGCTAGTTTTCCTCCTAGCCAACTGTTAACATGTCTATTGCAAAGCTCTCTAGGATCTCCTTCTCCCAAGCCCTTAGCTGTAGCTCCTTCAGCAGCATGGGCTCTGCAAGTCTCAAACTCTTCCACAGCTCCAAGACTGTAGTCACTAATCAAGCCCTCCAGGGATTGGTATTACAGGTAATAATACATTTCTTCACAGATATTAATTATATTCATCTACACAGGAGTCAGAGCTTTCCTGGGAACACTTCAGGACACGGGATGAAAGGTGAACGAAATCCAAAACTTCATTAAAAACTTTATCATTACAAACTTTATCACCTTTTATGCTCAGGAAAAGAGGATGTTAAGCCTACTTTTCTAATAGAATATATGCTTAAACAAAGAGGAAACCCTGAAATATGCTAAAACAAAGCTGACCTCATCTACCTGCATGCAGAAAATTGAAGTGAACAAAGCAGAAATAGCCAATATTAGTGACTGTTCAGGAAGATGTACTGTGGTGTTGACTGCAGTATTTACATGCCTATGTAGGTTACACTGGTCTAAAATAGAAATGCTCACGTAAGTAGGAAAATTCATATCCTGAGAAAGGTGACACAGAAATGTCTCCCTGTGATTTATTGATTTCTAATGCCAAGTAAGGTCAGCCCAGCAGCAAACAGATATCTTATAGTAATTATGCCTTTCTGTTAGCAACACAGAAAGAAATTTCTGGTTATCAGAGTGAAAGTATAATTTTTTAAGTTCGCCAAAACTGCAGATGAATATGGTCAATACAGATCCATATTTCATGATTAAAAACAACACTTCAAACATTTCTTCAAGCTGTACAGATCACCTGAATATGTATGAACTGGGAGCAAAGCCAGCATTGCCTTCTGTCTAACTTGTATGCTTGATTAACCCAGAAAAGTTTGCCAATGTCCCATCATTATTACTCTCTCTTTGTCCTAGTAACTGGTTTATTAAAAACATAGACTGAGGGGGGGGGGGGGGACCCAAACAAAGGAAAAACCTGAACAAAACCAACCCCCCAAACAAACAGGAAATACTGTGACTATGGCTTTCTAAAGCCTATGCCCCTACTGTCTGCTAACAGCACAACACAGACCAGATTTTCTTTCAGTATCTGAGCCTTGCTTGGCTTTCTTGTGAGTTGACCACCAGGAATGCCAGGCAGGGTACCAGGAGGCTGTTTGTGATGGAGCTCTGTCCATTTGGAAACTGGGCAAGAAGCTGAGAAAGTTGTGTGGCAGCCACACCACAAGCTTTCCATCTCACAGCTCTTCCACCTTTTCAGGGACTTGCTAAGAGTTAGAAGAGCATCACGAGTATGGTGGGAGGTTCAACAGCAGTTCAGATGTAACAGCAATGAGCTACATTCACCATGACACATAACTCATCCTTTGAGTGCTTTACTAGTTTTCGAAAAGAGCATAGAAACACCCCTGGTTCCAAACACTGAAAAAGAACATAAAACTCAGTGTGCTATGAGAACCAAAGCACTATCGAGGGGATCAGCAGCTCTAAATGAGATTTTAATGTTAATAGGTACTGACTGACCTTTCCCATTAACTAACTCACGTGTCTACAGCGGACAATGGAGTATTTGTAGTGCACTAGCAATGGCTTAAGTGGACAAACTCATTCTCTAGAATGAATTAATAGTCTCTACTTGTGAATTCAACTGTTTTCCAGAAAAAAACCCACACATTTTCAACAATGTTCTTGAGGCCTCTATCAGCCCAGATCTCAACAATACCACTGCAAAAGCACTATGTTTATGCAGAAAAAATAAAAACCATGGGACTTGAGTAGAATTGGACAGAATTACCACACAGTAGAAGCACTAGCCTGTGGCTCAGGGGTTATTTCCATCAAAAATATTTATTGCTCTCTTACGTGTTCCCAACAGCAATCAGTGCCTCTGGAGACTGGAGTTCACTCTCCTGCTTTGTAGCACATAACCAGTGAGGTTCAATGAGGTGACTTCATCTAGCTGTGCCTAAACTTCCAGGCTGTAAATTGGGAGTATTGTTCCTTACATCTCAGTATGAAATCAAGATAAATACATTAGGCAATTCATTCCATAGATAGTAGGACAAATAAAGCTTCTGTGTGTATACATTTTCCCCTTTCCCTTACCTGCTACAGGGAATCCACTTTTTTTGGGCATCTCCATGACATCTGTGCCAGGAGGAAAACAGGATGTGTAACACCTAGTTCAAGTACCCATTGGCCAGCCAATGCTTCCTTCCTGACTGGCACAAGAGCTGTTTCCATTCAGCAGCTCAGTTCTGCCAACTTGACCTTAGTAAACAATGATTTAAGTCTTTCTACATTGTCTAGCCTTCATTTTTTCAGAAAAACAGTAAGAATGTAATTTTGTCTACAACTTCTACTCTCTTCTAACTGTCTCATAAGTTCACAAGGTAAGTAAACATGTACTGTTCACTCAAAAAAACCCAATCAGCTTAAATATGAATGGGAATTGCTTTAGGAGGGTGTAATTACATTAACACAAGAAATACACTTTTTAATTATGAGGATTTTTCATCCTATGTAAAGGCAAGGGGATTTCTCAGATATGTTCTCCACAAACTGGTTGAATTCTTGTCAATTCAATGATTACAGTGTGCACTGATTTTACTATTAAGCTATGGAAGTAATAGATATTTGAAAACCTAGGGCAGAAATTTTAGTCAATAATGCTGCAGTAGTTTACCTCATGCAAGATAAAGAAAACAAAAAGTTTAGGAAACAGAAAAGACACAACAACATGAAGATGTTTTGTATTTAAAAACCATACATCAACCTTACCCAGTTTGAGCCCTTTACAGCATAAGAATCACTCTAATGGAGTCAAAATACAGATTAACATCTCTTCTGATTTATTAAATTTCACGTTAATTGCAAACAGAACAGTCCTCATGGTCTAATCCACTGTAGTAAAAATAAAAAGCTTAACTCATTATTTTTCAAGCATAGAGGTTTGAACTATCAGGTCTAAATGTGAGTTGTACTAAGATTCCAAGATGCGTATTCAACTTGGCAGTAAACCTTTGAGAATTAATTTTTAATTATAGAACTAATTTCCCAACTTAATCATTTCGATTGGAAAAATATCTTTAAGATCGACTTCAACCATTAGCCCAACACTGCCAGGTCTGACACTAAACCATGTCCATAAGCACTACATCTACACATGGTTTTAATAAGTTTAAGATTTAGTAAGTTAATATAAGGAAGTTTTTTAGTTAATCACAGTTCAAGATTCCCACTCTGACATTATTATCCTTTGAAGCCAATATTAGCTCAAAATACTGTTCCTTAAATCAGCAGCAGAAGAACTAATCTGATACCTTCAGGATCTGCAGAGTGGGCAAGTGAGTTGCAAACAGATGAAAGTACAGGGATACAAGCAGAAAATGAAAGAGAAGGATGCACTGCTTATGATGTGCATACTTTCAAATGGAATAGCATTAGCCATCTCAAGCATCTGATCATTCTGGCCTGAAGTCACATTCAAAGAAAAGGTTTCTCATCAAGCAGAGTATTTCCCTCATGGACTTAGTCTGATGTGTCCCATTCATTTGAACATTTTGTGATTTTGGTTCTTCTGTGGCCATAAGGGAGGCCATATCTAAAATTCACAAGGAATCTAATGGTCTCATGAACTTATACAACTGTGAAATACACAGGATATTTTCTTCTCTTCTAAGAAAACAGAATTACAGCCAGTTTAATCATGACAATGGGAACCTTGGCACCTAAGGCTGACTCCTTTACCCATCAAGACAGACAGAGGGTACGTGGGTCATACCAAGAGGTTTCCTTTGTGAAGGCCTGAAGAGCACTGGGAAAGAAACCATTTGAATTCTGCAGGAAGACTGCAATGGGAACTCAGTTTAAGCATGTGCTCTTAAGCAGCAATATTTTTCCTAGTATTGCCTTTCTGTATCTTTTCTAGTCCACTGCAAGAAAAGAAAAAAATCTTAAACTGGTTTTAATTGCATTACATAAAATACATGCATTATTACTTAATTCCTTTAAATACAACTCTCAGCTCTCCTGTTCCTACTCTTTATAAGATCCCGAAAGGCACAAAAAAGCTTGTAACACACTGAAATAAAGGTCAGCACTTTATTATATCACTTTGTCTTTGTACTGCTTTTTCATCCAAAATAACCCTTAAGGATGTTCTTTACTAATGTTTATCTGCTACCCAGTCAATAGTAAGAGGAGTGTCTGTATATAATGTGCTCATCAGACCATTGCTTAGCTGTTAATGGTAATCCAAAGTGAATCCAGAAATTCACCATTTTCAACACAAAGCCAGATGATATAGAAACTACAAGTACCACAACTATTAGAAGAGAATATCTGCTTGTGAGAAGCATTTGGTATCTTCAAAGAACCACAGACTAACTCAGGTAGGCAGGGAACTGTGGAAATCATCCGGGCCAACCTCCCCTGCCCAAAGCAAGATCTCCCACTGCATGTTGCTCAGGCCTGTGTCCACTCAGGTTTTGAGCAACTCTGAGGATGAAGACTCTACACCTCTCTGGGCAACCTGCTCCAGTGTCTGATCATGCCTACACCAGAAAGTTTTTCTTATGTTTAAACAGAATTTTCTGTAGTTGACTACATACCTCCTGAGATCAGAACCATGTCAGTATGAATCTTGTCATTTGCATTGTAGAAAGTCTTTTAAACTAATTAAGACACAGGCAACATGTGCAACACAAGGACAGAAGACAACTGCCATCTTGGGATCACTAGCATTAGAGTAACAGTTTTCTGAAATACATTTTGGTGAATGATTTTAGTGGGTTGACACAAGAATCACAGAAGACAAGCTGATTTGGTTTGTGGTGTGTAGGGAGGCAGTTTTTATTTGGCAAGATAAAAAGAAATTGCTGGCAGAAGCAAATTAGATTTGATTGTTGTCTACATTTGTCTAGCACAATAACAAAAGCCAAAAGACCTTCAAACCATATACAACTGTTCTCGGGCAACTCTGTGAAGAGTCCTGGAAGAGTCAAAAATAGCATGACTTAAATACACTGCAAAACCATTATGTAATTTTTAAAAGATGCTTGACCTAGGGTTCCCCTCTTTAGATTTTAAATCAATTGTACTTCATGCTGAAAAGTACATCAGGAATCAACTGCTCTTTTGAAAACAGCAGTGAATTTCTTATAGGCAAGAAAAGAAAATTCATTAACTTTAATAAGAAGAGACCTTGAATCTGATCTGGAAAACAGTTCTCTACTAAAGAAATAATTGTGCTGATCCTACCAATCACAAGCGCTTCACCTTATTTATAGCGAGTCTTCTATAGTTTGACAGCCTCTTTCCTGCCCTCACTAGACAGGAGTGTTCACCGGCTGTCTCAGTACCCACAGACTGCCAGGACCCAACATCACAGTGTGTCTGCACTCAGTAGAACAGACTGATTGCTTTTGCATGACATGGAGTCATCATTTAAATAACTTCAGTGTATGTATCTCATATATTTCCTCCTAGAACACCATAATCAAGAATATAAATAATCCAGACAAGTCTCCTTTCCTTAATATGCATTTTTCCATAAAATGATTGGAGAGGCACAAGGGTATTAGAAACCCAAGAACGCAGACATTTTGAAAGGGCTTGGGAGAAGGCCAGATACCACATAACAAATTTAAACCTGTGTGGTCTATTTAGACTCACATTTGATCTCAGAAACCTGTGTTATTTCATTTATGGTCCAATTCTGAAACATCTTTTTATGTGCTTGGAAAACACATAGTGCCATGAACGTTACAAAAATTTAAGTAATTGGTCATCATCATGTTGTCACTAAGAATTTTATAGAAGCCATAATTATTTTTCTTTATTTAACACTTCTCTCATTTCTCCTGCTCTTCACTGAGATACTTAGAATGTTTTAAGCCATATTATCTCAACCTATTCTCCCTTGTCTGCTCCTCTTCCTTCTTTTATTTGCAAGACAGGTGCATTTTAATAAATCTTTTAATATTTATACATGAATTCATGGCTGTGATCTTTCCCATAATAGTTCACTGTTCCTAAAATCCTTCTATTGTGGTGTCATAGCTTTCTGGTAAAACAATACCGTGGAAAAAATGCAATTTTCCAGACACAGTCATACTGGAGCCAAGTCAACATAAATGATTAATTCCTATTCCATAATACAAGCCTCCACAGCACTACTCAAAATCTTTCTGGCCATTTGTGCTGCTTTTTTTCAACTTTCAATTCCCCCTTCCTTTTCTAACAACTCTCTGTCTGCACAACTGGTTTACAGATTTCTCCAATGTCATTACTGATTATTTAGATTATTTGTCCTAAAACTGTTTTGCTTCATTTTTCTGAGTTGAAAGTCACTTTCTTGCATTCTAACCTTTCTACCACCTCTCTAACCTACTTTAACCATACTAAAAATCAACAGGAGTCTCTTTGTAAACTCTTCAAGGTATTGGGTCTGATTTCATAACATTTGCACCCATTCCACATGCAACCATGATCAAAACCACCAGACAACTGTATGATCACAAATTATATCTAGTGTGGAACTGTCATGTGGGTAATTGCTCTCCAACACAGCGGTCTCTAAACTGTTTACTGATCTGACACTGCTATCAGGAAACATTTTTGAGTATGCAGCCCATAAATATATTTATGAACAATATACATCTACTACTTTACTAATACATTTACATTATAAAAACATATATTAAAAAAGGAAATGAAAAGTGAATGGGATAAAGATGAAATAAATGTTATTTTAACAAATATTTTGCTAATGGTACAAAAAATATTTTCTTCTCCACCCCAGTGGATAGTCATATGTGCACTCCACTGTGGAGTCCACTGCTCTAGCCTTTAGCCTTTCACCAAGATAAATTTCCATGTAACTCTCTGGAGAAGTGAGAAAACAATGCTCAATATCTCCTCTGTTTGAACAATACTAAGAGTTTGTGACAAACTGAGGAAAAAAGACCATTGCTCAATTGAATCTCATTTACCCAGTAATACTGCAGGTTTGTTATTTCTTTTTTATCCTTATATTCTTCCTCTTCTACACTTGAAAAGAGGTTTTTGTATTTCCTCATGTTGAATTGAATGAATTCAGATGCCAAACTCGACATTTTTATTGTTCTTTTCAGCACACGATAACCTTAATTGTTTATAAATGAAGAAAAGATGGTTTACATGAAGGTGAATAATTATTTGTAATAGAAGAAACACAGTGTTGTGTTCAGGAAGATTCTCTTTCAATCATGTTTCCTTTCAGTAAGTCCACAATAATTCCAACTACAATGTACGAGACACTTTGGTATATTTCATTTTTTAGAGCAGCTGCCATTTTGGAGAAGCTCTTTTTACAAAAGAGTTATTTTGGCATGGGATTTTTTTGTGGGTTGTTTTTTTTTGGTGTGTGTTTTGTTCTGTGGGTTTTGGTTTTGGTGGTTTTTTTTTGTTTTTTGTTTGTTTGTTTTGGTTTGTTTGTTGTTTTTTTTTATCTGACATAGGCCAGGACCGTTAAAGAAGGAAGATAATGAAATAACCTCTCTGCAGCAAACAAAATCAGCACTGTATCTACAAATATTATGAACTGTGGTAGCACTGATCCAGGCTTTCCACCACCTTAAGCATTAACATTTTTGGATTATAGACTGCATTCTATTTTCATTCAATGAACGTTTTGAATGAAATGCTGTTCAATGAATCACTACTGGTAACACACCAGAAGTAGAGCTAAATCAGTGATGCTTTTTCCTTTATCCTCTACACTCTATAGCGTTTTGTAGGAAATACACATTGTAGCTACCAGATGTAGTTGGCTTCCAAAGAAAGGACAGCTTCCCTATTTAGTGTATTTATTGAATAACATTATGCATTTATATCCCATTTTGATTTATCTATTGATTTTTAATTGTTACAATTAATGTACTGCTAAACTTATATAGAGCTAACTTCTGTAGGGGTAAAAAACCCCACCAAACCCACCACCTCTAAAGCTAAAAACATATGCTGGAAAGTCAAGCAAAAGATAAATACTGTCCAAATCATAAAATAAAGAAAACCAGTAGTGCTTTAATTAAACCAGCATTAAAGTATTTTGTAGTGCATTTAATTATAAAGAAAATACCTGTCAGGCATCCATAAATCTTTCCCACTTTCAATGTTAAAAGGAAAAGAGGCATAAAATATGTTTTGTTCACCTGCTCTTCATGATGCTTCATTTTTTTTTTGATAGATCAAAAACCTTAGTTGGACAGTTTGTCTTTCTGTTTTCCTGCCATTGCAAATGTCCTTCTGTGCTCCTGATAGCCTTCAACTAATTTCTGTGGGTTAGATAAGAGTTACACTTGAACCTGTCTCATGGAGCTGTACACCTTTGTGTGTTTCCCTGTTGACACCTTTTATTGCCTGTTGTGCCTATCATACTAAGGACTTGTTCCTGTGGGCTCGCTCCTGGATATAAGCCCAGAGAAGACCACAAAATTACATTTGGGGCTATTGTCTGTACACACAGGTCTACTGCCAGGCCAGGAGCCTTTTTCTAAAGAATGGAGGAGTGATTCAGGGCAAGGCTTGATTGATGTAAATCAACAAAAATAATGACAGCCCCTATAAAGCTAAAGTGTTGGTAAACTCATTGACCTTCAACCCTTTGTTGAGACATTTACTCTCCAATATCAGCATGGAGTCACACAGCTAAAATTCAATTCCTTTTCAACTGTTCTGAATCTATTTTTTTAAGTGGGTGAACAATAGTGTACATCTCTAAGTAGTGCTGATAGTGGTGGTGAACAAACCTTGAGCCTATTCTAGTTTGAACATCAATGGAAATAACAATGTTAGCACAGACAGACCCCAAAATCTTTGTAGGTGTTACTGCCCAAGTCAGTACAAGTTCCTTGACCTGAAATTCCTGGATGACTTTGCAGGACCTGTAGTACACAAGCTGGCCTGACCTGGTACTTATTGAGAGACTAGAAACACAGGATGCCATTTTTAGATAGTAATTTTTCAGAGCAACTTCACTGTCTAAGCAGTAGAAGAATACAGGGAGAAAAAAATATCTCACAGTAAAGCATTGTGACAGGTTTTGGCAAATGCTGCCTCTTTCATGCCACAACCACATTTCAGCCAGACATCTGCTATGTCAACATCATATTAACACATAACAAAAGCTTTATTCCATTAACAGTGACACCAGCCTAAACAACAACTTGGCCAGCACACTTGAATCCTCACCAAAGGTGCTTTCCTTGACTGATCTATGGTAAACAGCGATATGGTACCATGGAAAATTCACGTCCTAAGGAAGATTTTGTGTTGCACAAAAATTTCCTTTTCTTTTTCTGAAACATACACTGTTTTATTTGGATCATTAACTCCATTCTAGACAGCAGAAGGTAAGTTCTTTCTGTTATACCTGAATCCATTACAATTCTGTTTATAATCACCTACAGAGCATTCCATTGTATTTTAATATGTTTTTCCAGTAAAAATGAATAATAATACCCATAGACTTTTTCTAAGGAATCAAGAGTTAACTGTAGCATAGTTTCTACCTCATACTGGAAAACACCTTGAAATTCATTTAAACCCATAAAAAAGTGATTCTAGCACTATGTTTTTAAACTCGAGGCATTCTTTAAGTAAGACATTTGCAGGAACAAGTGATAAACAATTTCTCATGTACACCTGAGAAAGCTCTCAGCTTATTTTGGTATATGATTTCATAATTATGAGACCACTGTATACAATTTAACACAGGATTTCTCAAACATCTTTTTTAGAGAATTTAATTTGCATGCTGGAAGATTTTTAAAGATCATGGGTGTGCAAAATGCCACATTAGTGGGTTATTAAGGGCTGATGTGCAGATAAAAGCCTGCAGTCATCTTTGAGTCCAGCAACCATGAGAGGCTTTTCTCCCCTTCAAGCTGACTTTGGGACCTTGATTAAATTTGCTCAGATCGAGTGTTACAATAAAACTCAAAAGCACAGTTGTTTAATGCTTCCCTCCCATCCTTGCAATCCCTACACAGCCCCTGCAGCCGACACGAGCATGTGCACAGGTAGGACATTAGGATATCCTAGGATAGGATAGTCACTCACAAAATACTTAGGTTGGCTCTGTGAAATAAGGCCACTGCTTTCCAGAGAAATTATTGGGAATTCTGCCACTGACTCCAGCCAGCGCAGGATTTCATCCAAAGCCCGTAATTCCATGCCTGTCAGTGTGTACCCTCCCGACGGGGTTTCAGTGCGAGCGCTCGGGGCTCGGCAGTAGCGGGGGTGGCGGCGCCGCTGCCCCCAGTGCTGCAGCGACGGGAGCTGGGGCTGCTTCACCAGGCACACGCAGAGCTGTTGGCTCATGTGCCCTGCAAGTGAGTTGTGTATTGTGAGCTGGAGCCATGCTTCCCTCAGAACATAACTACTCGAATAGAGAATAAAAGGTGTTGATAAGGTGACTAATAATTTGTAGCCAATTTCTCTGATAAATCTGCTAACAGAAGGTCACTGTGTGCTCGGGAACACACCTCACGACACCTCAAGCTCTGTAATAATGAACACAAACATAAAACTGATGACACAGAAATAGCACTAGCAAATCTACAAACCGATCTGTCTACATCCATGTATCAATCATAACTGTGGTATAAATATTCTGAGCATGAAACTGTCACCACAATTGCTAGATGATTCGTTTCTTTTTGACGGGCTGAACCACAATTCCACAATTGAATATCCCTGAAGTTTAGGATATTAAAAATTCACATCAATATTTCTGTAATATGAGACACTAATTTTTCTTGAGCTGTAAATCTATGCTGTGGGGCATTAGACATATTTTTAATACCTGCCAATGTCTAATTTCCTTTTTTTTTTCCTATGAATGAATATTTAGATTGCCCTAAGGCAGCCTTTGGACCCTGGCGCTCTGCTTTTTTACCTGTTTAAAGAAAAGCTCCTAGCTATGGAGAACAGTGGAGGAAAAGGTTTTCCTACAGGGAGAAACATAAGCTTCTGCCAGTAAAAGGTATTTGCTCATAAGGTTTGCATCTACATTTTTTAAATTCACCAATTATTTGTATGACAATAAGCAGGGGTGGGTGGAAGCCAGTTTTAAATGAAAATTTCATATACAAAAGTGTTACTCAAATAAGTCCACATTCTGAAAGTGGACTTCATTTGTGTACCAAGTCTTTCTCCCTTTTTCTGCTAATTGCAATTTTCAGAAGGAAAACTCTCCACTTGCATAAGGTACAAAAACTTGGAATGTTTTTGTCACTCTACCCAGGAAAACAAAAACATACATGTTCTACTTGAAAAGTATATATTAATCTGAATATTTCATCCTTGGCTGAGTGATGAGTGGGAATCATGAGTTTCTCTGAAACATTTCTCGAAGTGTACATGCTCCCAATTATGCTTTTTGGAAAATAAAAATACCATGAAAGGAGAAGAAGTGTAAATGAAGAGGTCAAAAAGAGGCAGGAGACTCCATACTCTATACATTTTCTGCAAATGTGGATAAACATACTTCATTATTCTTTTTGCTTTTAATTCATTTGGCTGTAGGAACTTACTACACCTTCAGTTTTTTAGGCAGATAAGTGGTCTTATTGCTGTTTTAAAAGTTGTTCCGGCTATAAGAGCCTTTCCTCTTATTAAGATCTCTTCGTAAGTAACTAAGCTCTCAGATGCAGGTTAAAGGAGAGACTACAGGTAAAGTTGTAAGCACCAGCTACAGAAGTTTGAAGGGATGAAACATTGATGACCTTTTCCCAAATAGCTAAATTCTAGCTATCCTGTTTGGTATTTCAGCTCCAGACATCAGCAGACCCAGGGAGCTGTAGAGAGCTAAAAAGCTCAGGCTTCCTTGGAGAGGAAGATCCCAGCCCTTCCACCACAGATCACAAGATGCAGTGAATCTAGCTGGCACTCTGCTTCATTTATAAGCTCACATAACACTGACACCAAAGAATCCCCACCATTCTCCAGAATATTAACAATGCTCTTTGCCCCTGACATCAGCCATGGTTTTGTGTTTATGTAAATGTCATAGGTTACATAAATTATCCTTCAAAATGAGCGTGTCTTCTCCAGGTTAGATTCCATATGCACCTGAGGAAAACTGTGGTTTGAGTGATGATATAAACCTCATTGCCCAAATCCTAAATCTCACTGGTTCTGTTAACTCCAAGTAACAAATGATTCCTTGTACTCTCCCAATTTACATGTGAATTTTGTAATTACCTTCATTTTTTTCAAAGGGCTTCTTGCCACAGCGAGTATTCAAAGCCGAATCCTAAACAATAGTATATGGGAGGAAATGTATGTTGAAGCATTAAAAGAGGCAGCACTAGGTCTGTTCATTAAATTTGCTCTGTACCTCATCAACCTCCCCAAGAAGCAAAGTCTGGTGCTCGCAGGAGATGTGCAGGTACTTAAGCACATCAGAATTACATCTCCCATTTAATGAACATTTACATCCTTCTAAATGTCAGTCTTGGAAGAAGTAACCAGAAAAAATGTCACAGAAGATTACATCCCTAGTGGACATGAGGCAATAAAACCATCACTAGGTCCAGGTGGCAAATCATTATTCAGAACATGAAAGAAGTCCTTCACATCCTTCTGTCTGTGAAGGCAACAACTGTTCAGTGTGCAATGACAGATTTTGTTTTACATTATTTTTAATAATTCTGGTTTTTTAATCCCTGGTTTGAGAGAACATTTAATTTCTTTGCTTCTATTTTTTTACATTTCAAAGAGTAAATTACCCCAAAAGAATGGATTTGGAATTATGATAAAGATTAGATCAATATGAAGCATCACCTGAATTCTCAACAGCATCCCTATTGTTGGCCACAGATGAACTGTACACTACACTTGGTGGCCCTGGTAAGCTGTTAGAAACAGGTATTTACCTTTCCAAAGCAGTTATAGTTCAAGTCAGTTTTACCAAGTTTTCAGACAGAAGTCTCTGAATTGAAAAGTTCTGTACATCTCACAATGAGAAATGAAACTAGATTTTTGTGTCTGCTTCAAACCTAGTGGTATCCCAATGGCAGGCTTGTCAAAGAAGCTGATTAGGATAAATGCCCATAAATCATGACTAACCTGGTTGAATTAGCTCTTCCCTGCAGGCTTGTAAAGAGACAGAATCTTATCTGCTTCTCAGAGAGCCAGCCTAGGAGGCATATGATATCAGCTTAATACATCTGTGCTGAAGTGTGAGACAGAGTAATGATAGTAGGATAATTATCACTATAAAATTAGAAATGCAAACTTCCCTCCCTCCTAGCTGTAAGAGAAATAGTGAATTTTTCTGTTATGTTTGGAAAATATTTTAAACTTTACACCTGGTAAAATACCACTTAGCAACAGAACTCAATAGATTAGCAGATCAAGGGAACTGTGTCTTTAGGGGGAAAAGATGCTTCTGAAACAGTTATTGCCATTTTGATACAGTTATGTATTTAATTAATTACTGTTACTTGCAAGTTGCATATGAAAGCTGGAAAAGGCAAGGATTTAGCATTCCCAAGTGCTAAAGGTGCTGGCTGGTGTCATTACAAGGGCACTTTCAATTATCTTTGAAAGGTCACGGTGCTGAGAGGAGGCTCCCCAGGAAAGGAAGAAATCAAATGTCACTCCTGTCTTCAAGAAGGGCAAGGAGGAGGATCTAGGGAACTATAGGATAGTTAACTGCAGCTCAATCCCTGATGGACCAAATAATCCTGCAAATTGTTTTCAAATGTGTAAGACCAAGAAAGTGATTTGGAGTAGTCAGCATGGATTTCTGAAAAGGAAATCATAACAACTGGTTAGATAGCCTTCTGCAACAAGATGAGTGGCTCAGTAACTGATATTGTCTGTCTGGACTTTAGCAGGACTTTCATCATGCTCTTCCATAACATTCTCATCAACAAACTGATGGAAAGTGGCAGAAATGCCAGGATCAGAGGGTTGAAATCAGTAACATCAATTGATGGCCAGCCACTAGTGGTGTGCTCCAGGGGTCAACACCTGGTAATTGGTGGATAGAGTTTAACATCTTCAATAACGGCCTTGATAACAGGACAGAGCACATCCTCAGCAGGTTTACAGGTGCTACAAACTGGGGGGAGTGGGTGATAGAGCAATGGTTGTGTTCCCATTCAGAGGGACACAGGTGTCCTAGTTTAGCAGGTGGGACCAGTTGGCACTGTGTGGGGGTGATCAAGGCTGCGTATTCTACCCCCTCTATTCATTTCCCATGAACAATAGGCCATCTGCAGTAGCTGCCCAGGGAGTCGTTAGCACCTT
>JAWWLZ010000174.1:9333988-9353796 GCA_035041345.1 Poliocrania exsul
TAAATTGTAGTTCTGACTTATAATCTCTCTCGTGCTGAGTTCATTTCTTCTGCTGGTTTACCTTAAAACCAGCACAACAGGTAAGACAGAAAATTGAGCAAGCAGGGATGTCATGAAATTCAACTGAGGGAA
The DNA here is from genome assembly GCA_035041345.1 of Poliocrania exsul. Classification (NCBI taxonomy): domain Eukaryota; kingdom Metazoa; phylum Chordata; class Aves; order Passeriformes; family Thamnophilidae; genus Poliocrania; species Poliocrania exsul. Next base: position 9,334,121 of record JAWWLZ010000174.1, read on the forward strand.
GTGCAGAGTCCAACACCCATGGTCCTGAGCAACATGCTGTAGCTGAGCCTGTTTTGAGCAGAGGGGTTGCAGTAGGAAAGCTCCAGATGTGCCTTCGAATTTCAGCAATTCTGTGATGCTGTATTTAGCAGACAGCGAGAAATGGATGAAGTAAAGAAAGAAATTGGATAGACTCTATGAGACTGTGAGTAATTCCACTGTAACCAAAGAGTTAGTGCTGCTCGGGATAAACAAGAGTGGCCCTATTGTTTTAAGAATTATATTTGAGCATCCTCAAGTTTGGTAAAGTCAACAGCAGCAGAAAGTACTTAAAAGGCATGAGCATTTAAATTTCTCTTTTTTTCTTTTCTTTTCTTACAATGGTACCATTCAGGTAATTTGTTTACCAAACATGCTATCCCCAAAAGTCGCTGTATGTTATGAATCATGGTTCTGAAATCACATTTCAGATATTAAAACTTTTGGGAAATGATGCTTAGACTCTAACAATCTCTCTTTTTTTCCCCAGTCCTTAGAATTAAAGCAACAGATGATGAATGCTTTCTTAATAACTAACATTTTTTTGCTTTACATGGAGTCTAATATTCCTTAACTGCAGGCAACACATGTGCATAGGAGAGATCAGACAACTAGCCATTCTTCTGCACTAATAAATTAACAAGAAAAGCAAGGCATGCTGTATCTTTCAGACTACTTTAGGAATAAAGAGAGAAAAAAGGGAATATTTTACATTAATAGAAAAAAAAATCCTGCCTAACATTAGTCTTAGCAGACAAGCCAATACTACAGGAAAATATAATTAAACCACACAACCAAAAGTAAGTGCCTTCAGAGTAATCACAAAGGTGGAACATCAATGGCAAAATAATCCAGAGTAGAGGTGCTCTTTCATTTTAATCGTGTAATCCAAAATAAAATTACCTAATTTAATTAATTTTTTGTTTTAAACAATATCACTCAGCCAGAGACAATCACTGATGGCTAAAACATTAAACCACCATGACCATAATACTAATGCAACTATCCCCATGCCACAAAATGGATGGGAGATAAATGCCTTCAGTACTTGCCTCTTTCAATAGCAGGGTCCTCAGAGCACAAGCATGGTCTGTTACTCTGTTCTTCACCTCAAAGAATGACAGTCTCAGAACAAGCAATAACAGGATGAGATTAACAGCCAGTAGTGTCCCAGAGAATTTGCTCCTGTTACACATAATATAAGTTTTTGGTTGTTGTTCTGAAAGGATTTTAAAGAAAAGGGAAGGACAAGAAAAAGTTATAGAGTGATCTTTGGCAAGCAGAGAACATGATTTGCACGCATATCATTCCAGCAAGACAAGTCATCAAGACAAAATTGCAGCACTTGAGTATTTGGTAGTAAAAGATTACTCCCAGCAATGCAGGAGCAATTAAAACAGAGTTTCATGGATGAATTTGCTAAATCCTGCTAAGTCTGTTCTTAGTGGCTTGAAGCCAGTACTCACCTCCTGATAGCAAGTCAAATGAGACACATTTTTATTTGTAGACAGTGACCAAATCACCTACTGGAAAGTCAATTCTGTGAGAAACCAGGAATCTGTTGTGAGGAACTGAGTAATGAAATTTGAAATTATGAGGGTCTGAGCAAAGCTATGAAGTAACAGGTATTGATACACAAGCCACAGAAGGCAGTGGAGTGTAAGCCATGCAGGAACTTTCAACAGAATTTTCCACCGGTGTAAGTGGTTTTTACCTTCCATTTGTCTTCATTTAAAGCTCATTGAACCCTTACAAATACAAGGTGTTAAATAGGCAACAAAAATATGATACTTTGCAAGTTTTGAAGCAATAGAAATAAAATGGGTTCTAGTCAGAAATATTACCAGTACATTTTCTGAATATATATGGTCAAGAATGACAGTATGATAGTAAGAAAGAAAGAAAGTCAAAAAATGTAATAGCTTTTAAGAAGGTAAAATATGATAAAAGTATGATATTTACTCTTAATTATAGCAGATGTTTTAAATGTATTTTCTTCCCGTTTGCTCAAAAATATCTATAGAAAAAAATGAATTATGATCTAACCCAAAATAGCCAATTATAACATCTAAGCTGCAGCCATTTTGTTCAATATCACACCTTTTGGAAAGCTTTCCCCAGCCTAGATCCAGATTACATTTGAAATGTAAAGTTTTTTGATTAAAGCAGGTGATTGTTAACCTCCCACTGCTATACTGTTATCGGTGAATGTTCATCTTATTTAGGATGCCAAAAGAAAGGGAGCTGCTGATGCCTCTCAAAAATCTGCAGAAAACTGCACTTTTTAGAAATATAATCAGATAGGGAAGAGAAAGAATAAGAGAATGAAGATACATTTATAAGTGACAAGTGAAATAAAACAGTCACATTTTCTATTAAAAAAGGTAAGGACAAAGGAGGAGGCTGTCTTTGGCGTTAACTCCTTTAAGTCTAGTAAAACACAAGCTTAACATTTTGCCCAGGTTACACAGAAGCCCATGCCCAAACCAAACCCTGCTCAAGGGCAGAGCCAAGATCACTTTTACATCTTCATCACACGAACCTCATTCTTTGCAGCTGTTTTCTACTGGAATGTCACAAGCTAAAACAAGTGGCAAATTATAGGCACATATTCCTCCAGCTTCTCCCCTCTACCCACAACATCTGCTATCAATAATAAGACTAACACTGATCACATGCTGCAGAAGTCACCAAATTCTGTTTGCACAACACCTCCTCAGTTGGCACCTCTGTGCTGGTCCAGGGCCATATTTATCACCTCTCGCCCTCACACTCACCGCTGAACATGCTGGGCTTGTTGTTCACTGAGCAAAATACTGTGTAACTCAACACCACCACCTATTAAATTCACAACAGGCAGATCCCACAACACTGTTTAGGAAGCTATGAAAAGTATTCTCTAAACTGATAGCTACACAATTAAGGGAGTTCATGAAATATTTTTGTACATAGAGCATAATTGAAACATGAAATGAACAACCAGACACACAGACACCCAAACTGACACTTAGCTACACAGTTAACTAAAAGCTAGAGAAAATAAATTAAAACAGCTCTCTAGAAAGAAGACAGCCTTCAGCTGGTTCACTATCTTTTTTCTTTTTTTTATTAACAGCTAATTCCCAGAGACGTCATAGTTGCTGATAGCTTACGTAATTGAGCTCAAAATACCTGTTTCCAAGTATATTTTTAATAAAGCACTTACTTATTGGAAAAAGTGATGTCTTTGCAAAGAGAAGTTATTAGAGTTCACTGAAGCCTTCTGGTTTGTCCTAGAAGGAGAGGAAATGGAACTATTCAATGGCTTTGTCTTCTAATGATATTCAATTGTATTTTAGGATATACAGAGATATAAAAGTTGATTATTCACACTACAAAGTAGAATTAGAGAAGATAAAGGCAATTGGTTACCCCTGATAAATTATGTAATCCAGATCACTTCAGATTTACTGGCATGATGCAGATAGTATTTATTTGTGTGAGGCTTTGAGAAACAGGAATTTTAGTGGATATAATACATTCTCATGCTTTGTCCTGTTTACCTGGTTGAATTTAATTAATTAGACCTGCATATCGGTGATATGCTCTGTATTTATTCCCATTACAAATGTAACTCACTTACATGCAGACTATGTAAAATGTGCAAAGCTAAACAACTTGGCTTATTCTTTGTGTTTTGGCTTTAATGATCTACTACTGTTCTGTTTCAGATAAGATTGCTCAGCAATGTGTATGTTTAGAAACAAAGTGGCATGAAGGGGGTCATAAAATTACCTTCATTTGGTCAACACAAATTCTCCTTGGCCCAGAAAACTCCCTCTGCAAATACTTTTACATGGAGCTATGCCCTTATTTGTACTTTGCTGTCTTCTCAGATGGGAATGGTACCTCATACCTGCCTGGGGAGGCAGCAGAGCTCTTCCTAGAGTGATCTCTCCATGACAGAAGGCCAATCAACAATACTAAGCCAGTGCTAAAACATAAACCCAGCTGGGCCTTTAGCCTTTAGGTCCCTTCACTTATTAAACATAGCCAATATTTTTTGGTCCTGGCTGCATCATAACTTGTTCAGATTATCCAGTACCTTCCAAATGCTAGAGAAGCACAGGCACATATATGCATGTAGTAAATCAGTCAGTCAAGAGTTGAGAACAGTGTGAGAAATAGTGAAACTTGATGTCGTGCTTTAACCCCAGCCAACAACTACACAGCCGCTTCTTCACATCAGTGAGACAGAGAAGAGAATCAGAAGGGTAGAAGCTAAAAAATTCCTGGGCTGAGATAAAGACAGTGTAATATAGAAAGCAAAAGCCACACATGCAAGCAATGCAAAACATGGAATTTATTCACTGCTTCTCATGGTTCAGCCCCCCCCCAGGAAAGCAGGGCCTCATCACACATAACGGTTACTTGGGAAGACAAACCCCATCACTCCAAGTGTTCCCCCCTTCCTCCTCCTTCCCCCTCTTTATATACTTAGCATGATGCCACATGGTCTGGAATATCCCTTTGGACAGTTTGGGTCACCTGTCTGGGCTGTGTCTCCTCCCAACCTCCCAAGCACCCCCAACTCCCTTGCCAATGTGGCAGTACAAAAAGCAGAAAAGGCCTTGAGTCTGTGAAAGTTCTGCTCAGCAATAAGAAAATTATCTCCACATCTTCAATGCTGTGTTCAGCACATATCCAAAACACAGCCCCATACCAGCCAGTGCAAAGAAAATCAACTCTAGCCCAAGCAAATCCAGCACCCCTGAATACACATCCGTAACTGTTTCAACCAAGCATTTAAAGATAGTTATGTGAAAAAGTAAGCAAGAAAACAGGATCATTAGGGACTTAACAGATATATGCCAGTATTCAAAGCAGATCAATCAATTTGAAGTAATTTTGGCTACCCAGTGGATATCACCTATTTGTCCATTCACATTCTAGAAATATCAGATACACAGCTGCTATTTGGGTGGACAGATATTTGTACTTTACTTTCAGGGCAAATCTTAGTGTCTACAATGTGCATACATTACACTACACTGAGTATGTATAAGAAACTGTGCCCCTTGCACTAGGAGCTATTTGTTTTCCTTACCATTTAAACATCACTTGACTCTATCATCTGGTATTTCACAAGGGATTGCATTAAGTCAGCATGCTTTATCTCAAATAATTTCATGCTATGCTGGCCCATTTCTGGTTGAAGGTGTTAGATATCTGTTTAATAAATATTTTAGGACCCCAGGAAGGGTACCGCTGCTGTTTCATAGCCTCAACATTCCCTTTCTTAACACAGGAAATCATAACATTCATTCCTTTCAGCCACTCTATTTCAGACATAGGACAACTCCAATGGCACTGAATTGCAAATTCATCACAGGTGGAAGTGTACCTCAGAGACTAAAAAGTGCTGAGCACAGCAGAGGAAATTTATCATCAAAAGCCCTTTTACCATGTGATGCAGGCAAACTTTGTGTTAGCCACATGGCTGCTGGGGCATTGCAGCTGGATTTATTAATAACACACATTCAAAAATCAACATGTCAGCACTCCTCATTCTTCTCAGCTCCCCAGCCTTCAGGGGAGCCTTTCCATCAATCTGAAAAGTGGGGGTTTCTCAGTGATGAAAATCTGGCAGTAAATTATATCAATATACTGTAGCACAGTAGAGCTGGAGTAAAGCTATAGAAGACCCTTCCACTCTGGCTTAAAATCCCAGTATGCCATGTAGTCGGAAATACCAAGTAGATACAGCACAACAGTAGAGATATTGGCACGCACTACAGAAGTAACAGGAGCAGATATCCATAAATCTCTCAAGCAACACCTATATCCCAAGCCTGCTTGTTCAAAGACTGCATCAGAAACTGCAGTTGTAGCTCCTGAACACATTATTCACCAAGCTGAGTTTGCCCTACTCATCGGTACTCATTTCTGTTACGAATTATTTGTCTTGGTCTCTAAATTGTGTTGCTGTAATGGTAACAAGATATTGTGAAGCTTATCATCAAGTCACACACTAGAACTATGGTTGCATATAGTCTGCTGTTTGTCACATGTGTTTGAAAAATGTTTGCTGAACTTAATCTATTGCATATGGTTGAGTAAAACAAGTATAATATATCAATTAGTATTATGAAAATTACCAGTGTTTATATTAAGATTGTCTGCTTACAGAAATTCCTGCTTTCCCCCTCTGAAAATAAGCACCAAGCCCTGGAGGAAGTACTTTTGCTACAGCTGAACTCTCATGCACATACAAAGCTCCCCCAAACATGACTTTATTCCTTTGGCATAAAGCAGAAACCCCTCATGCCCTGCACGGCTGACTTATAGCAGTTCATGATCCATGACTCTGTGGCTGCCCCAAAGTTCTACACAATTGTCCATACATAATCAAAAATTTTCTTCACAAAAACCCTACACAATACACAGATGAAATAATTCGTCCTGTGTGCCAAGAGATACTCTTCCCTGTGAGGCAATGTATAAACAACAGAAATTCTCTTCAAAAAACACCTGTTTTGGCCAGAGACCTAATGTTTCAACTCAGTCCATATCCTGTCCCACTGATCTGTACAGCAAACAATACGTGGACCTGGATGCACTTCCTCAGGCCACCCAGTAATTTGACAAGGCCATAAGGAAGTATTTGCAAAGATGGCAAAAAATGAAAATACAATATGTTGGAGCTATGGAAAACACAAATGCACACACAAAAAAATGTGTGTTAAAGTTTTGGAAAGCCTAGGATTTTGCTGGATTATCACTGCTTTCATCCTAGAGTGCAGGCTGTTGTCGGGAGGTTTCCTACTGGCTGAAGGAAAGGGAGATCGGCCCCCGCTTCCTGAGGCCCCTCGGCACGCCATGCCAATCAACAAAGCAAGGGCACAACCAGGAGCAAAGGTGAAACAGGAGCAAGTTATTGTGGTAGGGCACTTACTTATATAGGGTAGGGGAGAGAAGCTTCCAGAAGAAGGGGTGGTTCCTCAATCCCCATTGGATAATAAAGGGATTGAGAAACGCACCAATCAGAACATGAGGATAACAACCAATAGAAGAACACATTTAACAACCAATAAGAAACCAGATATAACAACTAATAAGGAATCACAATGGACAAAAGGGTGGGAAAATGCCCTAGGGGGTTATGAGAAGAAGAAACTGGGAGGGGAAATGACTAAGGGAAAAACTGAATAGGGTGCCATTATAGTTTTATTTTAAACTGCGTCATAGCTGGAAAACATCCTTGAACAGCCACATTATTACTCCTTTTGTCATTCCTCGGCGCAAAGTCCTTTAGCTCTATATCATCATCATAGATCCCCCTCAAAACAGCCCTATTATTGTTCCTTTTGGCATTGTCCTCTAGCTCTGGGTCCTCATCATAGATCTATCTCATGAAATGACTTTTCCACTGATTATATCCCTGATATTCTCCCACACTAGAGAAGAAAAGTCATCACTGAAAATGAGGCCCTGTCATGCATGAGCCCAAAGTACCTCAAATTTTAAACTGCAACTTCTAATTATGGAAAACTGACACAGTATTAAAAATAGAACTATATTACACCTGAAGAAAGTACTTTTGTATTTAGGACAAGAGCCATCATTCAGGAATATGGATTTGAGCTCACCTGTTTCCTTCATCAATATGTTTAAAAAGGCAAGATCTTCAGTCTGTGATCCTCTGTAGATATCACATTGTCCTCTACCCACTCAAAAATAGTTTTTTCTCTCTTTTGTTTTTTAACACTTTTCCCCTTCTAACCACCAATAAATAGCATGCTACCATGAAGCTTTTACCAAAAGAAATCAGGAATCTGACCTCCTCCATTGTCACAAACACATGACTTAAGATTACTATAAAAATGACTCTTCCTGAAATTTCCAAGTCTTTCATTCAAGCACCTAACTCCTTGAGAAAGAACTTCTTTGATTCCAGGTAATAGTGGTGATGTAAAAGCTCAAAAATCTTTTTTTAATTTTTTTTTTTTATTTTGATAGGTTTTCTTCATGTTTCAACTGTCTTGAAGAACCAATAAGCAAACTACCAGTCATTTACCCACATAATGTTCTTTTTCACTGTTTCTCTATATACGCTGGGTTTATACTCACACCTATATCACCAAGCAGTCATAACAGGAGCAAGAGTCTTTCTGCCAGATTATTCAGTGCACAGATTACTCCTATGTGTTACTGAACCAGTTCTGGTAACAAAAAAAGGGGAACTGAGCATTTGTTTATTAGTGCTCATACATTAAACAGACTTTTGTCTGCATTATGTACAATCTACTCATTTACAAACTCCCTTGTCACAGATCTCAACAGACCTCAGGGTCTACTAAGTGCCTGGACCACACAAAACAAACCCCAAAAAACAAACTAAAATCAGAGGCTTTTGTCAAGGATTCATTTCCTGGCTTGCAATTTCTTTGTTCCAGTTCAAAACATGCTATGCTTTTCAATTGCAACTACCATTGTGGCTGTAGTTAGAAACACCCAGAGCTCTATAATCTCATTACGTGGCCAACTTCATGGGGCTAAAAGGCAGGATCAGCCAGTATCTATCTGTCATCCATTTGAGGAACTTCAATAAGCAAAATTAAGGAAACAGGAGTCTCAAAATAGCATGAGACTTTGACCCTTTAGAATAACTCATGCAGATAACTTTCTATTCAGAATACATACTGAATATATACTTCTTTATTTCAGAAGAACATCACATTGCCATTAGCTAGTTTAAGTTTCTGGGGTTTTTTTTCAGAATAATTCACTGTGCAAACAAATTGTACAAAAGAACCTTCTTTGCCTCAGAGGTTTTACCAGCTTGGAAAAAGCCACTGCAAAGTAACTTTCATTACAAAATGTTCAATACATTAGGTCCTGTTTCCCTAGGACATGCAAATAGAAGTCTCAACTGCTGTTAAGTGTCACAGCATCAGTTAAGGAGCTGCACTATCCCTTTATGGCAACCATGGACCATATTCACACAAACCCAACACAGAACACAAATGTCCTCATTCTACAGAACACTTAAATATTCTTCTTTCCCCAAACAAAGCAAGGACATTGGAAAGTACAGATTTCAAATAAAGCTTTTTGTCAATAAAATTAAGTGGCTAATCATTGAAACTACTAAAAAGCAGCAAAGAATCATTGATGCTATATGTGGTAGGGAACTTTTTCTCCTTTGATGAATATGTCTCCCACTGGAACAAGGCTGTAACACTGACTGCTAAAACACTTGAGCAAAATGACACTTGCTGTTTTCAATACTCTGCAAAGGAACAAACACAAATCTAATTCACAACATGTCCTACTGTGGTCATGTACATGATGGCATCTGTAAGCCACACAAATTTCTAAATAGCTTAAGGTACATTAGGTTAAACTCTGGAAGTGTTAGTTCAAATCCTAATTTTGATTAAACTCAAGTTACCATTGGGTTTTGCTATACAGAATCCTACCCAGACTTGCAAAACAATCTGTTGCAAGCTTCATGTAAGAAATACAGGGATGCTACAGACTGGAAAGATGTGTGCAAAAATTCTGGGGGCTAAATTCTATACTATTGTATTACTACTTGGGATCTGTTAAAACCATCATTTCTGCATGACAAAAAGATCACTGAAAAATAGAGCACAAGCACTGAAACGAAGGATGCAGCAACATTTTGGTTTGTATTGTACAGGATTAAATTATTCCCTCTTAAAGACTTCATCCACTTTAATCCCCCAATTTACAAACATTCCATCAACTTTCAGCTTCGCTCCATACTCAAAGTTAGAAAAAACATCTATAGAAATAAAACCCAAGAAACTGAAGTCACAAGCTGAGCCTACCTATTTTCAGTGGTCCTTGCCCAATGGAGAAGCATGTATTGTCAGGAAGATTCATTATGCCATAATTATTCAGTCCTACTGACATACTACCTGCCTTCCTAATCCTAAGGAGAACTAATGAGGTGAAATGAGGCTTTGACGTTTACCTTTCTGTTTATGGAAACTGGGTTTTTCTTTTCCTCCCTGTGAGATGCTGACATTCATTTTGACAATAATGACTGTAAATGTGCATAGGTCAGACCAAACCTCTCTTACATGAGGTTTCATCAACAGCACATTGCCTTTTGTTAACACCTGAATTACTGCTCCCCCTCCAGGATCTCGGCATCCTGTACTTCACAGCTACCCTAGCCCAGCCTGACAGAGTAAGGAACGCAAATTATAAAGGAGTTTCTCCTTCTGGGCAGGATGTCAGGGTAGTTACCAATGGGAATTTTCTTCTAAATACAATGACTTGTTATGCATTGATCAAAACTCACTCACGTGTCACAACTTTCTTGATTTCAAAAGACAATTCTGCTTGAAAACTGAGGACATGACATGGGCCCAAGTTTTTCATAGCTCTGTCCCCCTCACTTAAATAAGTGATTTACAAACCAATCTATCACTTTGCCTATGCTTTTCAATTATGCTTATTCACATCCTCTCTGGCTTAGGAGATTTTTTTGTAGCAAAACATTAAATTCTCAGTTTTATAAACATCCATTTACTTCCCATAATAAGCCTCCACCAGAGTTAATATGAAGCATTGTTTTAGGTGTATACAACCACAGTTATGCAGGCAGAGAGCACACAGAGCAGATCTTGTGTTTGACTTTATTTTCTCTGATGCAATTATGGACTGGACTTTGTTCACAGCAGCAGTGTTGTCTTTGTCTGAACAGTAAGAGTCAGACAACCAGTGGTTTGACAGCTCCCCCATAAAAGCCATGTCAGTTTTATCCTGTTGTTGACAAAGACTCTCTGTTTAAGCCTTAGGCATCTATGAACACAAAACAGATGCATCACACGCAAGGAGAACAGTTTCCAAAAGGCATTATAAGCACTACCTAATAGGGCAAATTTAATGGACAAAATGAAAAGACAGATCAAGTAAGACAGAAAATAAGCAGAAGAGAAAATCTGGTTATTTATGGAACTTGCAGTAAGACAGCAGAATTTCTTCAAATTACCACTTTGATTCCAGTCCTAAAGAACATCCTGTGGGAAGATGGTTTGATGGCTCAATCCCCTCTGCTAACAGTGGCGATTCTCCCAGATCTGGTTGGAAGTAAGTCAGTGGGATAACATGAAAAAGCAATCTCTGATTTTATGTCTCAAAGGCCAACTCTTCAATATAAACATTGGACTCCCTGCTTTTAAGGGTCTATCCCACCTTGTATTTGGGGTTGTTAGTAGTGAAATGGGGAAACTGTCAGTTTTTATAGATCACACTACATTAAAAGCATTCTGAGATAAGTGAAAAGAGGTTGAATGCAGTCTACAAGCCTCAGGAGGAAGGTTAAAATGCAGTAGATTGTAGGTAGAACTTAGAAATTATGAAAGTGGAGTGGAAGGAGTTCCTGCCCATACTCAGAGAAGGGTCAGTTAATCTTTCATCTGTCAGTGCAGAATCAGCAATTTCACATAGGGGACCAACACAACTGTGCCATGTGCACACACTCAGTTCTGACAAACAGGCTCAGCATAAATGGTGCAGCCCTGGCACAGCAAGTACGATGCCCTTAAACGTTGCACCTTCAGCTGTACCTCACAAGCGGAACAAGGCCCATGTCTTGCCTTGAAGAGACTTGGTTAGTGGCACACAGCAGGCACCAGAGCTTCACCCTCCATAGGACACTTCATTTCATAAAACTGGGACATGCAAATTTAAAGCTCCCAGACTTTATTGCCTAAATAAAATGAACAGGCAATGGAGACTTGCCTCAGAAGTTTATATGGAAAGTAAGAGGTCTGAACACGATTCAACATACATTATTGTTGGTGGATACAATTGCATTCCAGGGTAATTTCCACAGTCTTGAAATTTGCCTTTGCTTTCAACTGAAACAAAAACATTTTTAACATTTTTTTATTATATGGAAAGTGTGTCAAAACATCCAGTTGTAGTCTGAATTTTAAGCTTAATGATTGAGAAAAGGAGTGCTTGAATGTGGATCATGGAACAACCTGAGCAAGAAAATGGGCAAAGGGGGCAAGAGACCTGCATGTATGAATAAAGAACTCCTGTCATTACTCAAGCACCTGAAAATCTTGCCTTTTGAATCTGTCAGTAGCTGGTCACTGAGACTAAATAAACCAAGCAGTTGTTTGCTACTGCTTTTGATAGATACACAAGCATAAGAAGCTTTAACCATCATGCCAATTCCATCTGTGCTCTGCAGTTTGGCAGTCAATTACTAATTTATCATCCTTCCTAAAGAATGTGGCCAAAGTGATACGGTGATTCTTGCCAAGTATGAGAGGTGCAAATGTTACCAACTAGCAATGGGCAAGTTTCAGTAAGTGCATTTTATGTAACTTACTGTGCTGCTAGAGAAAAGAGATCTCTTAGTTCTTATCTTCATTCTGTGAAGCTCAACAAATATTAAGACCAAATACAGTTCAAAACCTGCCTGTATATCAGACAATTATTCAATTACAAAATGATGCGTTATTTAAATTGCTTCATCAATCTCAGTTATCAGCTCTCACAGCTGCTAACAGACCTCTGATTTAATAGTGGCAAATGACAGAACTATATGATACCATATTCTTTGTTGTACTGGAAGGGGATGGAAATTATATTTGAAAGAATTACATTATAGCTCTACAAACAAGCAAAAGAAGCCCATTGTACGGAAATTCTTAAAAGCACCGAACCATTTTCTGATGGAGTTCTTTTCTAAGCTATGCATTGTCATGATTGTGGGGTTTGCTTCTATGGTAGGTATACCAAATCACTTAGGGTTGAAGCAACTGTTACTTAACGTTTCTTTACAAAAACAAATAAAGATTATCAGAACATCCAGAGCCACCCAAAAGCTGCAATCAACCTCATTACTCCACAGCTGTGTCTCCAACAGGCTGGTGTCAGAACTGTCAGGTCTTGAAAATCTGAGAAAAGCAAGTGCAGATTATGCAGTTTCCTCCCAACATCTCAACTCAAGATTGTCCTGCTCCCTAAGGCACAAGAAAAATCTATCTGCCTTTCAAATTCTCACAGCTTCATTAAGCAAACGCATTGGCTGAAGAAAGCTGCAAAGAACGTAACCTAAATCATGCTGTTAAATCCTGATGTCTCTGGTGAAATTCCCTGTGGTTCACTGCAATTCCTTTTGGAGATAATTTTATGATGATATAATGAATGTACACACAGGGATGAAGTACTTTGAAGAGCTCAGATAGAAGCCTGACCCTACGGAAAAATAATTATCTGAATCATGGCCTAAATACTAACAGATACAAGGAGTTCAACACACCAATTTTTTCTCTTATTTATGCAATCAGGTAGAAAATTATCTTTCCTGAGACTGCAGAGTTTTCCCCCAGGTGCTCTTTTAGAATTTTTTTTATCCTTGAAAATGCTCATAGAGAAAGTCTAACACAAGATTATCAAGATTCTGATTATGAAAAGATGGTGTGTGGGAGCAAGGGCATGCTCTGTTTTTAAATAGAGCTCAGTTTGCTTGTTTTGTGCCTAGAGGGGAATAAAAATGAAAGCAAGTAAACAAAAAAAATAATTTTTTTTCCTTCCTATTATTTCCTTTTAGCCAAGCTGATGAGATGAGTTCAGCCAGGCTGTGCTCATCCACCTTTTCTCATCCATGTTTCTTCTGGGAATATTGATCAACCAGGAGAGACTTTGAACTTATGCACGTAACTGTTTCATCTAAAGCTTCCACTGTGGTTTTAAAGAATACAAAATGCAGATATGTTTAAAAGAAGGGGGGGAAAAAAGGCTGTTGCAACAAATTTACTTTTCTTTTACCCCCTTGTGGAAATAGCAATACAATCCTTCCTCCATTTAAGTAAAAACCAATCTATACCTGAAGGATTTCACCCCTGACTCTTGGGATGAAAAAATTTAAACTGATTTGAGAAAAGACAAGGAGCATCAAGAAGTAAAATATTTTGGAAGAAACAATGACTTGTTTTTCTTAGTTTAGAGATGAAAAGATATGTAAGATAAAAATCAAAAGGAGGCATCCAACATTATAAATGAGGAAATCACCCAGAGGATTGCACTTCCAGAGGACTGGAAACTCTGGTGCAGAAAGGCAATGGGACTGTTCTGGGTGGCAGGTTTTACTTAGACTATCAAAGATGATTGTATTTCTATGCTCTTGGGAATTACAAGTGCTCGCTCTCTAACAAAAACTGCTAAATGAAGTAGGATATTTTTTGGTCCCACTTAACATTTAGGTAATACTGAAGTTACTCCTGAGTTACACAACAGTGCCATGATGAGAATGCAACCTCAAAACATCATATAGCTTGAAAAGTTGGTCTTACATGGGCTAGCACACCATCTAACATGTCCAGGTTCACCCCTTGAATTTGCATACACAGACATATCAAGGAGCAACAGACTGCTGTGTCTGGAGAACATTAGAGAGAAAAACACATGTAGGACTACAGATACTAAATTTTTGTCAAAAACCTGAAACTGGCCTGAATTTAGATGACAATGTTGTTGATACCTTGCTGAATTTTGAAGTCATGAATTAAGGTACAGCATTAGTAAATTCTTGCCTTCATACATAAAAGAGTAAATTTGTTCTGAAGCATTTTGTATATATTAGTATTCTGGGAAAATAATCAAGAAGGAATCAACACCATGAGGACAGTCTTGTCTTTTGTCAGCAAGATGAATCTTACATTTTTCAACTAGATTTGGTCTAGTTTACAAAAATATATCTAGAAATACAATGGCAACAAATTTTGACAGATTTTCTGACATCTATTGGTTAAGAAGCCTCAGATTTGGGGTTTCTACTTTTATTTTTTAATTTTCAATTAGTCAATAAAAATATTTAGTGGGTAGGTTGAACTTTTAAGAAAGAAATGAGCTGACAGCAGGAAAGCCCTAGGAAAGGAGCACTAATATTACTAAATCTGAAAGTTTTCACTACTGGAAAATACTGCTTCAACAATTTGTTTCTCTTTATTAAAGGGTTGCTTCAATCCATGGCATGTTTGCAATAGGCTCTGCTTACTAAACACTGGATCCTACAATGGAAATCTGAGAAATGGAACTTGAAACACCTTTATTGTAACTTCTTCTCGAGTCCTGAATGACTTTGAGCAAGTTTTTACATCTTTTAGGGCCTCAGTTTCCCCCATCTGCAAATTAGAAGGGTTCTATCTATTCTCTTCTCCAAGCACCTCCAGATCACTTAGCTATTCAGATGACATTTCATTAAGTATTATTACCACTACTCTCAGTTTCCAATATAGCCAAGCTAAAAGTGAGGCTGAACTGACATTTCAGTAGCAAACCCATTTTATAACAAATTCTGCTAAAACATTTAATCTAAGTACATGACATAGATGACAGCATGTGGTGGAACAAATTGATAGCAAATACACAGACTAGAAATTATATTTGGACTAATCAGTATCCATTTTTATATTTACTTTGCAAACTTTCCAATAAATGCATTTTACTTGTTCAAATATGTATGAATTTGAAATTCATACATGCAAGTATTCACTCAAAATATCAAATCGACTGGGGAAAAAAATTCCCATTTTAGAAAACATGTAAAACATCCTGAGGTAAGAAACTTGGGGTCATGAAATGTAGGTAAATCATTCAATAAGAAAAAATGGTGAATATTAAGGCATTGGTTTGGGAAAGCAAGAAGATCATTAATTATTCAGAGCATTTCAATGTAAATACAGTAATAGAGAAAACTGATCATGGGAAATCCACACATGGGAAATACAATGACACAAAGAGACAGAAATTAATCATAAATTATTCACTGAAAAGCTATTGCTGAACTGTTCTATGAAACTGATCTTTCATTGGTATGAAAGACCACAGCTTAATACTCTGTGAAGAAGCAGATTATTTTCCACACCTGTTCATCACTTGTATATCCTAATTAATGTGAATGAAATTGCATTCTTTTAAATAAACCATCCAAGATGACAGTTACTAATAATTTTAAAAGAAGACTATCAATTTCCTCCTTCTTATAGTAGAATTACTGTTATTTAATTTATAAATTATGTATTGTCTGTATAACTACTGTGATTTTTATTAAATACACCATTACAGGGAAAAAATGAAGTTATTCTAAACTCTTTCCTCCATTAACTTAGAAGTAAAAGCAGTAAGTCAGTTCATTAATATCTGGTTTTTCATTTGTTAGACAGTGAGGAAAGAGGGAAGAAAGTAAAAGACTGCTGGGAGGAGACAATCTGTTGATCACCGTGTCAATGTGGTTTACACTTTGGGTGTCTGGATTGCTTGTATTGGAGGAAGTAATTTGTGCATTGTGTCCAGAAATATGTGATGCATAGATGTTTCCACATTACTGGTAATGTACAAGTGTGTGTGATTGCAAAGGAAAGGCCAGATGGGACCCCTTGGATTGTGGAGCTCACACTCTTGTCTCATGAAGACCAGTGCTGTGTGTTGGCTGGGTTTCTATCAGAGACTGGGGGTAGGACAGCAAAGGACGGATTTGTTGACATCAGCAAATTGTACAGAAGTTTTGCAGTGAAATCAGCATCCAGAGAAGCCTGTGGTGGGACAGCAGAAAGGTGATCTCACTTTACCCTCCATAGCACAGCTCTCCACTCCATCACTTCTAGGGCCTTCACTGATCACTTGCCCTGCAGGTGCTCCGTGCTGCCATCCACCAGGGAAGTGCTGCTCACGGTTACAGCTTGGGGACAGTTACCCTGGCAGAGGGAGGGTCATTAATTATGGGATTGTGTTGGGTTAAACCACACAAGCATCCTAAAGACACGTTTCATGTTTGTATTTAATTACTTGGATCTCTGTTGCACTGCTGCAGTAGAGCCTTAGGGCAGCTCCAGCAAGTTGAAAACAAAAACTCCTGTGCCGGACTATACCCAGGCTAATTAACCTTGCCTTTGAGCAGGGTTAATTAGATCAGATCAGGCCTCAAGCTAACACAGTGACTCTTCCGCATTGTGCTATTTCCACATGACCTTGTGATTCAGCTGCATCAGCAAGTGTGGGAATGCAATTTCATAAAGTTCCAAATTTGATTAATTTTGCCTCATAGGATCATTCTTTGCCTCATAGGAAACCACTACCCAAAAAATAAATCTTTCCATTTAAGATAATTTTTTGAAAAATCATCAGTTTTCTTAACATATTTCTGGTCATGTTGGTCACTTAATACATACTGCCCTTTCCTATTGAGTAGCCAAGCTCTGTCAGGTTACTCTCAATAGGAACGACAACACCTTTATCTCCTGAGAGGAAAGGAAGAGTCAGCTGTACAGAAATCGTCGGAAAGTCAAGTGCATTAAATATTACAGTATCCACATGGCAGCTGCAGGGGCTACAGAAACCCTGGGAATAAGAAAGATGGCTCTTCAGATTAGTGGTTTTGTTACATTCAAGCCAAGAGAATTATTTAGTATGAAGGAGTTAATTACAAGTAGCTATACTCATAGGCAATTCCAACCTCAGAGAGTGGACTAAATGTATTCATTGACTGTGTATATGTCCATTTGTAGACATTTGCTACTGCTATCTGAAGAAGTTACAATAACAGTTGCTGTTTATTTTATCCACTGTAATCAAAGGACAGGATTTTGCTTTATTTTTTTCTTCCACAAGGATCTCTTGGGCTTGGGGAAAAAAAAACAACCAAACTGTTGCACTTTGATAGACAACATTCAGATCTTTTTAATCTTTATTCCGTGAGTAAATTTTCCTGCAGCAGATTTCCTCTTAATTACAGTTCTGATTAAAGTGAACATTTCCATCCTTTTGATGGCCTTGTAAATCATGGTTACTGGCTGCTTCTCTTAAGGAGAACAGGAACTCACTTTGTAATGAAGTTTTACTATGCAAAGTGACTGAGCAATTATGTAATTAACATTTGTCTTAATTTATCTCTCATATATATATACACCTAGTCCCTTTTTGTACACCAGTTATCAAGCAGCAATCATTACAAAGTCTCACATGAAAAGGAGCCAGGTAGTAACTTCCCCTTTGTTTTAACACTGGAACTTGGAAAATGTGAAATTTGAAGTCTCTAAGTAACATAGTGATAAAAATACAAGCTCAGAACCTCAAAACCAATGAGAAGTTACTGCTTGTTGAAGGAATTGAGGGAGGATGAATAGTTTACCTTTTTTTTAAAAAAAAAAGCTTTTTTTTACTTACATTCTCATATAAACCCTCACATATGCTTATTTGTAAGAACGTGACCTTAATCATGATATCTATATAATAACTATCATCAATTTGAAACTGAGAAATTCTCCTTTAAATTGTTGCATAGACACAATTTGCAGAAATAACATAAAATCGTGTGGAACTGAGGGGAGAACACAGCAGAACTTACAACCAATTTTTGCAGATTTGAGTGAAAAAATACTAAGCAAGCTAATAGCAAAATTCTCTGTGATTCTTTGAAAGTTCATTTCCACAGACACAACAGAGAAACCCAAGTGAAACTTTTCTGATCTTTTCCTGAGTAAAATTCCATAGAGCCTATAGAAGTAAAGCAAATAGCCAGTGAAATAAATAAAAAGTCATGAATTGTCCATGTATTGACATCTGCAGTGGAGAACAGTAATCTTCAAGAAAGTGACTTAGCTCATTATATTAGCTGGACAATATTTTAAAGATAGAGGTCAAACTATAATCTACTATTTTCCTTTTGATTTTTTTAAAAAATATCTATCAGTTTAATAATCATTTTGCAGGTCTGAAACCAAAGAAAACTGGTGTAAAGTACTGCACAAAAAGAATTTATTGTGAATAGACACTGCTACAATTTTTGGATCACATCTAGAAATAATGAAGATCCAAACACATACCTCAAGATATAGAGGGCAGATGCTGCTCTGGATCAAAGGCAAAAGCAGGCCACACAGGGCAGCAGGGCACTACAGGGAAGACATATAATATTCCTTAGTAATAGATCTGGACATGTCAACACCCTCCCTCAAAAAAACTCCAAAACCAAAACAAAACCCAACAGATTTAGAGAGCAACTCATCATCCAGTTTATCACAGAAACAATGAAAATAAACTATTTTAGTACTTGAGTGTGAATTGAAAATTCCAGTTGCATAGATAGGTTCTCTACTATTATTAAATCTTGTCAGTGACTGTTAACCTGATATCAGATACTGTTATTCTGATAACTGAAATCTAATATCAGATTATACCAAAAAAGCAAATTTCGAACACTTTTCCAGGGATAATGAAAATCAGTATATTTTACGCCACAAAAACCAAACCACAAGTCTCACAAGACATGCCAAAAAGCCTTATTCTACGATTCTGCAACTGAAATGTTTGGCTAGGAAGGAAATCAAACAGTCATCTGGCACCAAAGTACGTTTAGCACATAATTTGCCTACTCAGTCTTTCAAAACCACAGCAATGGAAATTCCCCAACCTCCTTAGCAATAGGGGCACTTAAAGAGTTTTTTCAATTCAAGGTGATAGCTTACTGTCATATTGCCAGACAGTCCTTGCCTTTTGGGGGCAACATTTTGGGCCTTTGAAGACTGTTATTATGGTACTGCTCAGTGTTTTCTTCAATTAACTAATTGTATGTATGTATGGCCAGACTTCGTGAACAAAGATTTGGGAAGGGCTCTCCCCAC
>JAWWLZ010000174.1:9353896-9445677 GCA_035041345.1 Poliocrania exsul
TGTTTTCTTCAATTAACTAATTGTATGTATGTATGGCCAGACTTCGTGAACAAAGATTTGGGAAGGGCTCTCCCCACATGCCCTTCCAGCCTGCACAGTGGATATTTTAGGTGAGGCACAGCGTGTGCTGAACTGGCCCCACCGTTTAAGTCCTAAGGGTCCATTTGCCATGGTCGAGCAAGCCTGGACAGTGACAGTGAAGTCCTCGGGACTGTCACAGCACCCGGTACTGACCAGGGCTGACCCTGCTGAGCATCTGAGATCTGAGGGGATGGGATGGCAGGGAGGCTTGAACTGCCAGGGGACGGTCCCACTGAGACTCAAACTCAGGACCTTGGGATTCAGAGTCCAGAGTGCTCTCCTTTACACCATGAGACTGCCCATTGACTAATTATATCTAGCTAATTAGAATTTTTTCTTAGGGCTCACATGCTATTCTTACTGCTGTCCTCTGATCCCATCCTAGTGGGTCCAGGATTTTTTTAAAGGTGGTGCTCCAAAGGCACACATTTTATATCCCACAATGATATTTGGGGTCGATGCATTTAATAACAATAAAAGGCCACAGATTCACTCCCTGTCCACAGGGATCTTCCCCTGTCCTGTGTTTGGGCAGATAGAGCCTCTTACTGAAGTACTGCAATTTTCATTCAGCCTTTTTCAGTGCTCTTTATTTCAAGTGATTCCATCAATTGGCCAAGATTATCTTGTATACTTCCAGAGTGCTCCAGGCTTATTACCATTTGCAGATGTATTAAGTGCACTCTTTATTTCATTATCCAGGATATTAGCAAAAACCCCCCACAAAACAGTACCAGACTCTGGGTGCAGAAGCAATTCAAAACATTTCTCTTCCTACCTGTACATGTTGATGCTGTAAGCTAACATCTGTCACAGAGTTAGGAAGCAATGAAAACACAGCACAATGTAAAGCTAATTTAATTCTTCAAAAGGCAAAATCCCACAACAGCTGCTAAAAAGCACAAATGACTCACTCTTCTAAATACAAGACCATTGCTTTTAAATAATTATTAATCTTGCTTCAATTACACAGCAAGCAATTCAAACTCTGCATTACTGTTAACTCCATAGAGAGAAGTCTTTTATACAGAAAAACAGGATTTATGGTGCTGAGTCTTTCCCTTAAGATCATTCCGAAAGTGCCCCCGACCACTAATCAAAAGTGTCTGATGTTCTTGTTCTGACTGACAAATGTTAGAGGTTGATATCACCCAGAAGATCATCCAGAATACATCTGCACTCTTTTCAAAAGCTGAACAATTAATAGGTTTAGCACAGAATTTGTCTTTAAATATATCTGTTTTGGGGAAATGGAGAGCAGAGAGAACAAACTATACCATTCCTTCCAGGAGGGAATGCACCAGGAATAAACAATGAGAAAGCTTCCTCTGCCTGGTTTTGTGACACAAGATCAGTGCACATGTGTGTATTGATTTCATTTTCAAGGAAGACACTTTTCACAGGCAGCAAATCTTTTGTAATTAAATCAAGGGAAAAATAAGTAAAATAAGAAGGAAGTCTCAAAATTCTTATAATTTTCTAGGCAATTGAGGACATGAATTGTCTCTGCTTTCTCCTTAACATAATCTGTTGCTTGTGTACTGTGAATATATAAAGATTTAGTATACAGAGCTTAACTAAATCACCCTCAGTCTATAGGGACATTCAAGAGCGTTAGACTATTAGAGCAGAGACTCATCAAACAGAATAGGGATTAACATCCTTCTTGGAGATTTAACACTTTTGAAATCCTTTTTTACCTTTATAAATTGCAAAATCTATGATTCACATGGAATGGAATGAAATGTTAAACACTACTGCTGTCATTCATTTTCTGGTGGCATTAAGAAATGCCATGCACTGTTTGCAGGTTAATGCTACACAACAGACTACCTCTGTTTTTTGCCCGTGAAGAAATATGATAGAATCATAGAATTGTAAATTACCTCAAGTTGAAAGGGACCCATAAGGATCATGAAGTTCAACTCTGTGATCCTCACAGGACTATCTAAAATTAAACATATGACTAAAGAACATAGTCCAGACACTCCTAGAACTCTGATGAGACTGGTGCCAAGATCACTTACTTGGGGAGCCCATTCCAGTGACCAATCACCCTCTCAGTGAAGAATATTTTCCCAGTGTTCAACCTGAACTTCCCCTGATGCAGCTTCATTCCATTTCCTTGTGTCCTGGTGTCCTGGTCAGTGAAAGATAATTACTTTGCATATGCAATTCCTTTTTTTTATTACAAAGTTCTGACAATACCTTAGCTTTGACTCTCAGCTCACAAGTCAGTGCTACAATTAAGCCAGACACCTGGACATTTTAAGTAGCTGGCACAGGTCTCTCTGCTGCCTGGAAAAAGTCAGTGCATATCTGCTACTGGCATCTGAATTCAAGAAAAATCCATTCTGCCTAGACCTTTTCTAATAGTCGCTAAACACTTCTGACACGCTCCACTGACTATGTCCAAGGAAATGCCTGACTAACATTAAATTGGGAAAACATCCCTAAAATTCAAGCAAGTTCCACCTATCAATACAGTGTGGGGGACAGATAGATTGAGAGCACCCTTGCCAAGATGGACTTGGGAATAGCAGTGAATGAGAGGCTGGACAGGACCCAGCAACATGTGCTCAGAGCCCAGAAAGCCAGTTGTGTCCTGGGCTGCAGCCAAAGCAGCGTAGGCAGCAGGGTGAGGGAGGGCAACCTGCCCCTCTACTCTGTTCTTGTGAGACCCCACCTGCAATGCTGTGTCCAGTTCTGGGGTCCCCAGCACAGGAAAGACATGGATCTGTTGGAACAAGTCCAAAGAGGGATGGAGCACCTCTCCTGAGGTGAGGCTGAGAGAATTTGGATTGTTCAAGCTGGAAAACAGAAGGCTTTGTGGTGACCAAATGGCGGCCTTCCAGTACCTGAAGGAAGCCTATAACAGAGACGGAGAGAAACTTTTTTACAAGAGCATGTAGTGACAAGACTTCAAAGAAAGAACGGCTTCATATTGAAATAGGGCAGATTTAGATTAAATGTTAGGAAGAAATTCTTCCCTGTAAGAGTGGTGAGGCACTGGAATAGGTTGCCCAGAGAAGCAAGGTCAGGTTGGATGGAGCTCTGAGAAACCTGCTCTAGTGGAAGGTTCCCTGCCCACGGCAGCAGGGTTGGAAGTAGGTGTTCTTTATGATCACTTCCAATGCAAGCCACTCTATTATTCTATGATTTTGTATGATTTTATGAACATAGGGAAGAACTTCTATGCTGTGAGGGTGACCAAGCACTGGAACAGGTTGCCCGAAGAGGTTGTTGA
Source organism: Poliocrania exsul (assembly GCA_035041345.1). Lineage (NCBI taxonomy): Eukaryota > Metazoa > Chordata > Aves > Passeriformes > Thamnophilidae > Poliocrania > Poliocrania exsul. The sequence goes on from JAWWLZ010000174.1 coordinate 9,357,225, forward strand.
GTCTCCTTCTCTGCAGATAATCAAAAGCCTCCTGGACAACCCACAGTAATATGCTGTAGGATGACCCCACCTGAGCAGGGAGTTGGACCAGATGTCTCACTGTGGTCTCAATCTAACCCCATTCTGTGATTCTGTGAAATCTTAATAGCACTGTATGTTGTGGAAACTTTCTATTGCCTTTATAAACCTATGTTGTACTGGAAGCACCACTTGAAAGTTCATTCTGGGGGCTGTGAGACCTGTGTACCAAAAAACCCCATCTGTTACACATTTCCAGATGACCAACTTAACACTGGTGCCAGAAACACTGGGGGCTGTGTTGTCATGCCAACAATTTTTGCACATGAAGGATGAAGACAGTCACTCAGTGACTGGTGTCACCATCCCACAGGACCTTTTAAACAGTCACCTCTCCCTCTGCTCCCATACAGGTGGGAGTGCCCTCAGCCCCAAGCCGGACACCAGTGGCCACCAGTCAAAGGCACTGGGTTTCACCTACATCTGCCTCATAGGGCCTAGGCTTGTGGGGTAGGCTGGGCTGTGACCGTGCTGGTCTGTAGGTATCACTGCAGGCACGACATGCAGGGCACGGGCTGTGGGGCTGAGAAGGGATCGACGTCATATCAGCCACGTGGCTGTGTGAATGCCCAGCTGTGGGGCCCTAAAGGTGCTGCCCAGGAGTCAAGCTCTGTCTGCTGTGGGAACCCATGGGACAAATGGTACAGCTTAGCAGGAGAAGAACAGCGAGACAGGAATAAGCAGAAATGAATGCACATGACAAGAGACAGTAAATGCAGAACCAAAATAGGCAGCAGCAATTGCTGTAGCCTAAAATGCCATCGTTAGTCCCAGCCAGGAAGCTCTATCAGCTAAAAGCATAGATTCAGACAAAAGATAAAATCAACTGCTGGGAAGAATCAACCAAAAATGCTCCGCCAAAAACTAGTGAGCAATATAAGACCACTTCGGAGCATATTGATGCCATTTTCAGATAAGCATTTGTTAAAAACAATAAAGAAAGAAGAGGTGCAGTATTTCTGTCGCTCAGCCTGTCTAAGCCTCTGACCCTGCAGTGCCACACAGATGCCCCACACAGGCTGCTGCAGTATCGTGCCATTTGCCTCCTGAGTTAAACAAACCTTGCTCAACTCTATGGAACAATATCAGCATCTCAGTTATGGTATTAAATAGAAAAATTCTGCATTAAAAAGCTTCTGTAAGCCACCAGAGCAATAAACCATGCAAGTTGCTGTAAAAAATCCCCAAGCTCTAGTTCAAGGCAAAATCTCAAGTAATTCAGTTGTGAACACACAGTATTAGTCATTTGACTTGTTGGTCTCAAACTAGGCCAAGTGAAGAGTTCAGAGTAATTCCTTCACTTTCACACAAAAAATTATTCCAGAAGGTGAATATTTAATGCAGACTGTGAAGTGCTTGATTTTTATCAGGAGGTTTAGGAATTCGGCTGCAACAGTTTGCTATAAGATGACTTTGAACAGCACTAAGGAAAACCATCTCACAGCCTTAGAGGAGCACTTAGCCTTTCCTTGAGAAGGTCCTTTAAAATGAAAAACTTCTGCCTGAAGATTGATTAAATGACCACTTAATTAGATAGGGGAGATCTACTGACAACATCTGACAGCACTGGGAAAAAGAAAGTGTGTCTTTAAGGAATTTGAAAAAATGAAATCTCTTGTTTTTCTGAGATCCAACACACAACACATACATAGCAGGAAATGGTGCAATTGCAGACTTGAACTACTTCTGATTCTTCGGACAGTTTTAAAGATTAAGGTGTTTCAGGCTACAAAGAAATTCACAATGTATTCTATCTTCTACCTGTCATAATTAAATGAAAATTAACCAACCTCCCAATACATAAATTTTTGCATTAGTCTATATTATAATTTAAAAATAACAGTAAAAAAGTACTACTGTATTAAAATTTCATACCCTATTTTCATTCAAATTAAAGGGCCAGGATTCACTATTCTGGCTTAACATGCAGAAGGGATAGGTTCTCTTTTACACTAAAAGCTCTCCAAATCTTCTCAGGTTAAGATTCAGGATTTCAGTCAGAACTTCTATTCTTATCAGGATAAAATAGAAAGAAGAGTACAATCCTTTTCAAAGAGTATCATTTGATAAGGTAAAAAACCTCAGTATTTTTAAAGGGTAATAGTCAAAAAAACCAAACAAATTTAAACCACATAACAATTCCTGGACTCTCCTACTCCCAAATTATATAATACATATGCTGTAGAATTACTGATAAGTATGACCTTTCAAACAGAAGCCAAAACACTTCTTAGAGCATCAAAGGTTTCTTGATATCATCAAATAGAGGGCAAATTTTCAGGGCAAAAGGAATCAGGACTTTTGAAGGTGTATGCACAATATATGTATGGAGACCAAAAAAAGGATAGTTAGGAATTCCAGCTTCAGTTTCTGGGTCTCGAGCTGCCAGTCCAGAGTCCTCCTGCAACAAGGATGCACTGGACTGGGACAGGTGAGTACCCTGTTACAAATAACTCAGCAGGGAATCACAGGTCCATCAGCAGTGTGAAGCTTTCTCAAACACATGTCACATGTTTCTAGGGCACACAGAGGAGCAGGCACAACTGCCTTGCAGTGCCATCGCTTTCAGCTGTCCAGGAGGACAGCATGGCCCTGTAGAACAAGCTCAGACTCCGCTAGGATATGGCATTCTGAACTGTCAGTAAGCTCTTTGAATAACTCTTCTTACTCTTTCCTTGAGTGGTTTTGCAAACTCAGTTACTGCTCTGGGTGGTGGTTCAGAGGAGAAGGATGAATGTCCCAGCCTGAGTCACAATCAGTGACATGGCAGTTTTCTGATTTGAACGAAGCTGTCTGGAGCTGTACGTCTAACTGGAGTGTCTTTTCTAACTGAAAGTAGTACAAATCCCATGCATTCTATATTGGAAATTAATATGAAACAAAATGAAACAAACTCCAAACCCTTATTTTCATATAAGTTTCATGCTTTCTGGTTTTTCTAATTTTTAAGAGGCCCAGCTAAAAGAACCCCAAAACAACGAAACACCTTAACTATTATCCAACTGTTTAAATTTTGCATCATCTCCTGAAAAAAAAGCCTCATGCTGTGCTTAGTTCCATTTGGCACAATGGAAGTGCAGAAGAAAAGAGAGCTCATTAAATGTACCCCTTGATTTAGGCAGATGGGAGTGTGTTCAATAGCATTTCAGTCGTGATCTCACTTGTTCCTGCAGAACATACACAAGATGTGATTTACCATAGATGATGACATTTGAGATAATACAAAAATCAGTGATAAGATGAAATTCTATCAAGGTGGATACAGCCACCTGCCATGATTTCAAGGCTTCACCTGATAGTCACTTTTTCCATGATTTGAGCTTCAGGGTACAGAGGATTTTCTACACAGACTGAGAGAGTGGTGTATAAAACTGTATCTCTCAGGGATTCACAAATATGTTTTGTTCTGATGTTGGAAGAGACCTACAGCCATTTTACAAGTCTAGGCACTCAGAGAGACAGGAAATATGTCTTTTGTGGTAAGGGAGACCTACCATGTTATTTTTAACTCAGAATAATGAGAGAAAGACTCATTTTGGAGACGTTCCTGGAGGATTGTCTCCTGTGAGAGGGACCCCACCCTGGAACAGGGAGAGAGGGTGAGGAGTCATCCCCCTGAGGAAGGAGCAGCAGAGATAATGTGTGATGAAATGACCCCATTCCCTGTCCCCCTGCACTGCTGGAGGGGAGGGAGGAGAGAATTCGAGAGTGAAGTTGAGCCTGGGAGAGGGAGAGATGGGGGAAAGCTGTTTTAAAATTTGGTTTAATTTCTCATGCTACTCTGATTTCATTGGTAATAAAATAAATATCCCCAATACCAACAATATGCCAAAGCTGAATCTATTTTGCCCATAACGGTAATTGATGAGTGATCTCTTCCTGTCTTTACCTTGACCCAAGAGCCTTTTGTTGTATTTCCTCTCCCTGTTTAGCTGAGGAGGGCAGGAACAGTGTGGGCACCTGGCATGCAGATTGGGTCAACCTGCCAAGGAGATGCAACATTCAGAGTGCCTTGGCCATCACTACAAGGCAAAGCTATGACAGAACACAGACCTGAGGGCAGCCTCCCTGGTCCAGCAGGCCTTATGCTTTAGCAGGTCTGAATAAGGGCATCTGCATCCTTTGTCTTTGCTGTGTTTCATTGTCAGTGGGCAAAACAAGGAGGACTGCTACACAGGATCAAATGCCACTATTCAGAGCTTCTTAAAACATATTTTACATGAAAGTCCAATAGATGACTAATTCTATACAAAGTACACTGCATTCTCCTTTTTGGTCAGTGCAAACTCTTGACTGCACATGAAGGGGCCCCCGATAAGAATGGCCTCAGAAACAATCTTTCAAACACAAATATGCAACAAGAAAAAAAAATATAAATGTTTAAGTAGAAAAAAAGTGGATCTTCTAGCTGACAGAACTGCAAAAATATCTTAACCCCTCCCCCCCCCGCCTCCTTTGCACTCAGCAAATTCCAGTGCAGAGGATTTGCCAGATTGCCAGGGTTGCAGTAAAGCCTACATACTCCATTCTGAGTTTCACCCATACAACTTCCAGTACAGGAACACAGAAAGCACTTAAACAGGATATATTATCAGTACTGAAAGACCATGCACAGTTTTCTGTATTTACATCTCAGCAAAGTAGCTGAAAAATTGAACCTTACATAATAGATCATGGCTGCAAAATGTTTTTTCTGAGAGTTTTGTCTTTTTTCCTTATCAAAAGGTACAGTATGATAAATTTCCATGATTTCTAGTTACTTGTACGTGAAGAAGGTATCTGACTTTAGGAGCTAGCAGACAGAAAAGGATAACAAGATCTAATGGCTGGAAAGTAGTGCTAGAAACAGACAGCTATACTGAGAGGATTTTTTTTTTTTTTTTTTTTTGCCCAGGAGGTAAAAGGAATTACCAACTGCAATTATTCACCAAAAGGTGTATAGGATTCCCAGTGAATTCCAGCCTTTTAAACTGAGAATTTACATTTCTCTAAAACCATTTAGTGTGTCTATTTGGGTCAATGTGTAACTGGATAAAAAAAAAACAACAACTACTGTGAGTTGCAAGGCTTGCTCCACATAGGTCATCAGAAACATACTTTTATGTTATCTGGAAAAAGCAGTTATGAAATTATGAACAGAAATTATTAAATTGCTAAGGTGATCTGCCTGAAGCATACTTATACTGTCAACAGAAGTGAAGGCTGAAATATGCAATTTTATCTGACTGCTAATTCCTTAGGTACCTTGTGCAGCCGTTCTGCACACACTGTCAGACTGGGGGATGTCACACAGACGACACCAAGAGCAGCCAGCAGAAGCACTCCAGCACATTTGTTCCTTCAGAAATGAAACAAATAATATTTTTAAAACAGAGCTTTAACTTCATCATAGCTAATGAATATTTCCCTTGCTCAATTTAATTTTTGCATCAGTTCACCATGTATTAAAGTCACTACACTCACAGACTGAAAATCCAAAGTCATCATTATGTAAAATGTCCATAGCACCATCTCAACACTGGCTTTCATTATAGGGAGCAAACAAATACTGAATGACATTAAGTCCTTTACGTGGGGTCTTATTTTCAGACCTGGAAACAATTAGAAGCTTGTGCACACCTGATCAGTTTTGCCCAATGTAGTTTTAGATGTCAAAATGACTGACATCATTAAACGTGATCCGGCCTCAAAGTCAAGCAATATGAAAAGCTTGCTTATATCTGCACTTGACATGATTCTGAAGCACAGCCCAGATACCATCACACTCCAGATCAATACTAACTTTTTGTTTCTTATTTGCACTTGTAATTTGGGGGGGGAGGAGGAAAAAAAAAATACAGTTTTTCAAATAAACAGATAGCTAATCTAAAGGAAGACTAAAAGATGTCTACTGCTGAAGGTACTGGCCTCAACATCTCTTAATCTCAAGGACAATGAAAGTATAAAATATGCTACTCAGTAAATTTATCCTCACTTCAATGGTTGTGGTAATCTTTAGTGAGAACAGAATGTTAGCCAGGAATTGCGTTTTTCTGATGAAAGATGGTGGAACTGGGAATATCATTGACTGAAACTGCTACAGAAACTCAACCAACAATGCAAGAATTCCAGTGCTGCCACCACGATTCCTGCTCCCTGACAGTGGCAGTATGTCAGGGCACATAGCTAAGCTCCCAAATTGCACCTACAGTCAGATGGTCTGAAGGCTCTCTGATCTATCCAGCTATTCCTTTGCTAAGCTGCCATCTCCAACTCCAAGAGAAGTAAAGTCCAATACAGCATGGCAAATGCTGCTGTCTTGTATTCCAGGTCAATGTGCCCTCTTATGGACCTTGATGTGCTCAGATACTCCCAGATGTAATCCACCTTTCTGGTTCTAAATGTGATTAGTCCACAGTCCCTGGGATTCTATTAAGTTCTATCTTAACTTTTGATAAGCCTAAAGTGTTTCTTATTGTGGAAAACAAGCAAACATTCAAAGATCAAATTTTTTTTTCCATAAAATACATCTGATTAGAACAGCAAGTTTTTCTTGAAATATCAGGGACCCAGAATGCTGATACTCATTTTTACACACAATTTGAATGGTGATATTTATAGAGATTCAGTGGTCTTTGAAGTTGTCAGACAGTACTAAATAGATGCCCTAACACCAGATGCTTCCAGATCTTCAAACACATCATTAAATGATCAGGAAAACAAGAAAGTACAAACCCAAATGAAACAAAGTAGCACACTCTTCTCTTACAGCTGCAATCCTGCACTATCATTTGTTATTATAAAGCCACATGAACACAGAAAATGTCAGCCCACCTCTGGCTTGTTTTTGAACCAGTGGGGCAGGGACCAACCTGCATACCTGTGTAATTCAAACAACAAGCCCTGCTCCTTGGTGAATTCTGGCACACAGACAAGTTTCACATTTCACAGTACTTTCAGTGTACCTCAGTGCTTCCTCAAGTCTACAATGAAAAAATTCTTACCATTATGCACAAGATCATTGCATTTTCATACCTTGCTTTCATACTCCAAGAGCATCCAACATTAGTACTATTTTATTACTTTTGGAAGAAGTCCTCTAAAAACTCATAAATGAGCGTTGAATTCATGTACTCATCTACCCATTTCATTCTATCTCCAAGCTAAAAAGGCTGCCTGTGTAGGCATACATTTTGCAATGCTGTTATATAAATGTTTCAATAGCTGCTGAAGTTCAAAGACGCTTGCAACAATTTCAGCTTTAGAGACGAACAGCTACGAACAGCAACTTCACACATTTTAGAATATTCTGGATAGTAAACAGGATCCTTCACGTACAGTTTGTGTATGCAACTTGTATTTCAGTCTTCACTGAGTACCAGAAGCATTTTAAGATGTCAGACTCTAATTAAAAATTAAAATGTACCTTCCTGTACATTCAGTTCCTGGCGGATGTGACAAGATTAAGTAGATCAGGATAGTAGTTAAGTTTCAAACAATTGCAACACTTTTCCTTACCTCAGTGCTTTTCCTAAACATCTGCTATCCAGCCTAGGGTAAGGAAATCATTTAAGGTTATGCCACAGTATCAGCAAACTCAACACCAAAGCCTGGGACAAAACTGCCAAATTCAAACGTGGATTTAGTTCAGGGCTTCTTTTGTACAATTTTAAAATTTACATTATAGTTTTCAAATACTTAACTAGGGCAGTGCGCTGAAAGTTGCCTACATATGATATTTTTTAAATTTAAAGGTACGGTATTAACCAGGAGTAGAAGTATTAATGATTTGATGGAGGAAAGTTCTCAATATCATCAGCACTGACTAGGCTTAAATAAAGTAGTTATATGTTGTTTAACTTTGAGTTGAAATAACTTCTGGAAAATATTGTTCGTTATATAGTTTACGTTGTATAAACCACATTTCCAGACCTCTGCTTTGATACATTGGGAGCCTAATACTGAGTATATATATCCACATATACTTTATTCTTTGCACCTTACCTTCATCACTAGAATTGCTACTTAAAAACATATAAAATTACTCAACAGTTTCTAATCAATAGAGAGTAAAAAAAGGAGTGCAGTTTGATTTTATACCATTCTTTCCATTCCTCTAAAAATTATATTGCATATAGCAGAGTGTGTGTAAGAGATTACCTTCTCTCATTTCCTCAGACCTTTTTTTTAGGCTTCTCTCAGCTGGGGCTGATCAGACTTCAGTGAAGCAACATATTTCATACTGGTCAAAGGTCTGGCTTTCAGCAGCTTTCCTAAATCTTTCATGAATTGTTTTTTCCCCACTGGTGGTTCTACTCCTGGTCAAAATACATTCTTTTAAACATTTTTTTGTCTTTTTGAGTAAGTTTTACATCCCATATCTATACAGTCATCTATTCAATCCCACTCCCCTCATGGTTGCTCAGCCCAAAGCAACACAGAAGCCTGAACAATAAACACTGCTGCCTAAGGTACCAAGCCACAGGCAGGGCCAGAACAACCAGCCTTTACCTCCACTTTTGAGGGAGAGTAGCAAAGGACATGAGAAAAGAATTGCTGAGTGGAAAATAAACTTTTCCAGACCAACAATTTCCTCCCAACCAGGTCCCAGCTCAACATCGTGAAAGAGGAGTCGAGCATAAGGCTCCACAGGACAGGAAAGCTCAGAGCTGACTTGAGCTCAGCTACAGCTTCTTAGCCCCTAAGAAGAACCAAAGCAGAAACTCCCAGAGCAACTCAGCGTCCTCATGCACTGGCAATCACTGGGTAACAGAAGTAAGGAGTAGGGGAAGCATGTTTTAAGCACTAAAATCATCTCATCAGCTCATGTGATTCTGACTACCTGTGGGGAACTGGCCTAACAAAGGACATGACCCTTGAGCATAATCACCTTTCACAGAAGTAGTGGCTGGCTTCCATCGTCGCCTCTGTAGCACAGCTGCTTCTCAGCTCTCTTGCTTTTCTACAGATGTTTCCACAAAAGCATGCTAGAATTAGAATGAAACATTTGTGACCTTTCTTCCCATTGTTTTTGCCATCATTACCTGTCAGTACATCTGCCTTTATGTCCAGTCTTCATACCACACTTTCCTAGAATCAGACACTAAACTGTGGTACCTGCACCAACTGCTGAATACACAACTGGTATTTTGGGTTCATTTCTATCTGAGAGTTTTAGTGTCATAACTAAGTTCAGAACAAGGTGATGGGAAAATTGTTTTCATGAAAGTAATCATGCTTTTTCTAACTGAAAAGAGCTACAGGCACATTGTTTTAATTTCCTTACATCTTTTATTCAAATCAGTTGACATCTGAAATGTTTTCATGTACAGTAGGTAATTTCATGTTGCCTGGATATTCTTTTCTTCTTTTCCAAAAGAGTAGTGTTATGTCTTTCTGTGCTTAGTAACACACTGGATAAGCCTCAAATATGTTAGCTTGAAGCTAAGTAGAAGTTTCAATAAAATGCATCCTGGTTTATTCTGATCCCAAGACTTCCAACAGTAACGGAAAGTTTCAGACTAATATCAATGTGTTAGAGTCACTGAAGAACAAAACCATTGCTACAACTTGTTCCAAGTACAAAAGATACATTTGTAGCAGAATTGTCCTTCTCGTGTGCCAGACAGAGGGGTTCCAGGATCAATGGATGATGCAGGGCAGAAGAGACTCACTGCTGGGAATTTATTTGACATGGCCTCCAGCTATTGCATTTCATGGGCTACACTAAGCCCTGCACCTTTGATTGCTCTATTTGTAATACACCACAATCATATCACTGCATTTTTACTACCCCCTTGGAGCCTGACCCTGTGTTTAGGACAGGATAACAGCCAGAGAAATCCTCTTCTCTGAACAATTCTCTACATTTAGATGAACAAATTGCAAATCGAATTTTCCAAACACAGCATTTCTCAGTGTGACAAAGCACCAAAACTTTATTATATTTTTGTGCTGGTGATGTTCTTCCAATTTTGAGGAAGAAGGACAGTTAGTCCTCCCAAAAGTGCTGCTCCTCAACATGATGTAGGACGTTTTTAATTCTCTGGAATATATCAGTGCAAGATACAACAGAGCATTTCAACAAAGACGTAATATTTAACAATCACCAGAGAAATCACACCAGGCACCTTCCTTATGCATTTTTCAAAGCACATGCAATCCCCGTTTAATGACAGATGAAGCGATAAATATTGAGGTAAAAAATTCATCTGCATCCAGTGCATTTTAATAAATAAAATGCACCAAAAAATCAAAAAGACAGGGTGAGTACAGGAACCATACTGCAAACTTTGAGGACAGGCAGACAGACCAATGCCAGAGAAGTATTCAGTTACTGCCACCGAAGGGAAGACTTTTTCCAACACAACATAAAAATTCAGGAGAAGTCACACAAACCATCTCTCACAAGGTGATGATGCAGCAAAAATAAACCTGTTAGTGCTGTAGAAAAACTCTTCAAACAAAAAGCCCCCAAAACCACCAATCAAACAAATGAGAGCTATGCAAAGAGGAGGAGGCAGCAGAACCAAAGATAGATGCTGTGCCTTAAGGCTCCCATGATTCTGCTTTGGTCTCTGACAACATGAACTCCTTCAACCTTTGCACTACCACAAGGAAATGTTTTTTCCAGGGTTAACATTGCATATAAAATAGCCTATTGTTTCTACCTGGCTGTATTATACCTAAATCTAAAGCCATGGACTATGGAGAAGTCAGAGATAATAGAGACGAGCTGTTTGAGCGTTGCCATAGGAGCATGTTTGACTTGCTTGTCTGACATAATGCACATGTAGCCCTGCCTCGTTAATAGCTGAGGTGAGCATGTGTGTGTGGAGCTCCTCAGTGATAATTGGAGCACAAGGGCCACTAATTACAGTGAACCTGGTGGCACATATAGAGTAACAGAAACACAGCATGGACCTAATGACTTCTTCCATTCAACTGTGAAATATTTAATCCACTATCCAACTGCAGGTGTAGAGAAGGAACTAGACTGCATTTTAAGACATGATGGAGATTCCTTAGAGGAAACTCCCAAACCAATGTAAAGTAGACAAATTTACATTTGGTTAGTTTTCTCATATCTAGCACATTCTCATTAAGTTCTTACCTACAAGTAAGCCATTTTTTAAGGAAAAAAAAAGAAGAAATTAGAAAACTCATTTTTACTGCTTTGATGGTTTGCACTTTGGGCAGGCATGATGCTGGTTTACATTCAAAATCCAATCATTTTTGATGTTGATGAGCAGCCAGTATTTGCTGGTATTTTTCTTGCTGTTGGTAGCAAATATATTCATTTTATTTCTTTTTGTGGCTCAAAACAATTCTATTTCTTCTCACAGTCATGATATTTTCTTTGGCTATAACATGCCTATGTCAACTTCACTGAATAGAAAACATTTAAAAATGTTGAAAAGGAATCAGCTCCTGCTTCATAGAATAGGATGAATTAGTTTTCCTCTGTAGATCCTGCAGTGATGCTGTTCAGATCACTGGGATTTCATGTTCTTCAGTGGGACCTCACTTTGACAGGGAACTCTTGTTTCCAATCCCATTGGAAGGGGTTCACCTCAGGTACTAGTACTGAAGCCTTTTAATTTGAGCAATCTGTGCCAACATCCTCCTCTTCTGTTTTATGAGAGGCTATTTTGCAATATTGGACTTTGCTACAATTTCATGAGTAAAGGGTGAAGATTTTGGCTCTCTCTCATGTTTGTGAGAATAGAGTAGTAGAAATTAATTTATTAGCTGCTCTAAAATTAATAGAGTATTCTTTGACACTCCTTTCCTGACACTGTGTGCAGTTAACAAGCATTGAAGGCCCCACTGAAGCAAATTTATCACATAAAACATAAAGTTATGAAAACTTATCCTCAGTCAGTGCTTTTGGGTGTATGCCTCAACGTGTAACACAAACAGTACACCTGGGAAAATAACTAAAACCAGTACAAAACAACATTTAGGAATCTACTTCAGGCTATCGTTAGAATATGAAGACCAAGTGTGGGATCACATTTATCCATTGCACCAGGAAAAACTTATTATTTACAGCTTATTACAGCTGTATGTAAAAGGGCTTTAAAAGGAAGGAATGCCTTTGGAGACATAGATTTATTTATTGTGACCAAGGCATATCTAAGTATGGGCTTGTGCTGATTTAACAGAGTGAGACTTCACAGTCTCTATCTAAGCATAAATGAAATGTTAATGATGATACAGCTTTCTTCTTCTGCATTTGGGCTATTTATCTTACTGCACAGCCTTATTGCTATGCGCTCATTTTGATTTTAAGCAGCACATATGAAATACATTTATGCAGCCTATGGCTAAATTTTAGGGAGAAAATAATTAAAAAATAAAAGGGTGAGGCATCTTTCAGCTGACTGTAAGAAGTGTTTAGCATACAATGCTCATGAATAAGAAACTGAACTGAAGCAACTGTTTTTTCCTTTTGAGATTTTTAAGTCTACCTGCTCCAAAACAAGCATATCTAGGCTCCAAAACTCACTTTGTGTTAATACCTTGTGGCTTTGTAAGGTATTTTTTCGACTTGCAAGTGACTGGTACCACCTTTATTTCAAGCCAACAGAAGCAAAGATGTCAAGGTCATGCTTTTCCAGTTTGCTGAAGCAATCTAATACTGTGACTATCTAGGCCAGCTGCCAGCGGAACTGGACTTTTAAATATCTTATAAAAGCATCACTGCATATCTAGTTTAATTCTGCCCTGCAATTTAAAAGTCTAATGCAGGCAAGTACATGAAAGAATTTCTCATTCAATCAACCTCACCTTGTTCATATACAGAAAAGCATCACATTGCTTTAAAGCGGTAAGGGAAATAAGACCAATGACAAAGGGGTTTTATCCCTTCTGAAAAGGGGAAAATGGAGCAGTAATGGAACTTGAATGGTGTGGTTGATACATGACAGAGCTGAAATAATAAGCAAGAGAGAAAGAGTCTCCTGGGAAGGAGTCTTTCTGATTGAAGAATGAGACCTGACCTACAAATGGTAAATGATCATTTATACATTGTTTATATCTGAAGATGATACAGGATGATACAGGGGAAAGAACTAAAGAACAAACAAAATAGAAAAAGCTATTTAGGAATTTTACTGCTTTAAACATTACCACCAATGGCAATATGCTTCTCAATAAATTGAGCTTGATGTATCCGCTGGCTACCAAAGTAATTTTAGGACATTCCACAGTTCAGCTGAAGAGCTTTATAAAACTACAGCAAAATAAGAGGATGGAGAACAAGAATATCTTCATGTAGTCCATTACCATCTTCTTTCAGCTTGATTGCTCTCACAGCTTATATTAATCACATTGCCTACAGTCATTGTGAAATGAACAATTAGGCTATGAAAATAAACAGTCAAGTGAAGGTTTAGCTCAATTAGTCTTTAGTTCTCCCAGACACACTACCACTTAGGGTCATGACTTAATTGTCTGTTGCTTTCCTCCTAGGAGGTCACCTCCACTAAAGAATTCCATGGCACTAAAATATGCGTCTGTGAGACTGTTGGAGTCTTTGTATTCCCATATAACTTACAGGAAATAAAAACCCAGCTGTATAGACTTTATAAATCTCGTTTATATTGGAAAAATATGGAAGTTAAAACAGATAGAAGATCCACTTTTTTGCCTATGTCAGCAAAGGAACCCAAATTATTTCCTATAGCATTGTAAGCATTCCCAATGTTTTTCCTTAAGCAGTAAGGAACCATGAGTACCATAAACAATAGGTACTGAAAGAGGAGCACCTGCTGTGTCGCCGCACATCTTAGGTACAAGCACGAAAGACCAAAAGAAGTGGTGTGGGATAACGCCATTGTAGACTGAGTGTTTAATGATTATGAAAGGGTTCATATGTTGCTTAAAGAACACTTGGTTTGCATCAAGTGAAAGGCTATTTCATGAATGGAGTGTGGCACCATGTAAACAGAGGCAGAAAGCAGAGACAAATGAAACAAAGATGATACAGGAATGGGCATAAGAAATATCCCTGGCAAGGGACAGGAGAGGAAGAACAGGCATGAACATGCATTTAAGCTGAAAAACAGCTGGAGAACCTTTTCCAAGGTTTGAATTTGAGAAACAGTGTGAATGAAGTGTCAGCGTGCAAGCACAACAAATAGGGATAAAGAATCAGGACTGTAGCAATTGCAGATCACTAGAACTACAAATGAAATGTTCCTTTAGAAAGTATCATTCCAGAACAAATTTGACACATCTTGGCAGTGCTGTATAGAGAAAATCCAGTTTATTTTCAGCTAAGAGCACTATATTTGTACAAATCTCTGTGTGTGTGTGCGACACAGAGAATGCCCCATGCTACAGACAACTGGAAAAGGATCCAAGTTAACATTAATCCACTCTCTCAGTGAACTAACTTTCATCTTTGTTTAAGCTTAACAAAGCTGTCAAACACAATCAGTAGATGATGTAAAAGACCAACTACAGATTGCTAGAACCCTGTCCCTACTGCAGCACTGAGATGTCATTGCTGAATTCTTAGACAACACACAGTGTATTTTGCAAAACTGAATCAGTAACATTATGGAAATATAAATGGTGCAGGTACAGATGTAAAATAGAAATTCACAGGGTCAGTGAGATTTTCAAGAACTCAATTAAACTAATGAATGTTCCTGGAGGGAGAAAGATTTGATGAATTTCTGGGTGTAGTCAGAGAGACTCTCTAGTAATGGAATTCTGCTATAGACCATCTCGATTCTCAAATGCATGCTTTGAATAGAGTTCATACCAGAGTAACACTTGGGATCTCAGGGAAGCAAAAATTAAACTAATAAAGTTCAAGCCTAGTCAAACAATTTTGAAAAATGAAGATCAGTTCAGTAAGGGAAACTCAGCACTAATGACAATCAGCAGAATGCACATACATTTGTATGAGTAGTTGAAAATGTTTCCTACAATTTCCAGTATTTGTTTGCACAAAGCATTTATATTATTATTCAAAATACACTGTAACATTTTCTCATAAAGCTTCTTATTTGATATCAAAGGTTGAAAACTCAAAAGTATTAGTTTTCAAGGAGCAAAATATTGTTTCTGCATATCAAGATACACAAAAAGGACAGTTGCCCTTGACTGAGAAAGCCTTGCCAATGTTCAGCTTCACATGATATCGCCTGTTCGCTATGAATTTTGAGAATACTGTTTGATCTCCACACTCATCATTGTCCCCCAAAGTAAAACCTCCGTCATTAGAAGATTGTTTGAAGATAGTGCTTCCCAATCACTTCTTTAGTACAATCAAAAATACATAATTTTTATATAGAAAGATGTAAGAGAATGCTACAGTGCAAGGCCCATTCCTCACAGCTACTCGTCTCCACCTTATGGTCAACCCTGAATTTCATGATAGTACTAAGATCTCCATCTAGAATAATACCATCAACATGCAAGGGATTCTCCTAGAAGATATATTTTCTGGAGGTTCCCCTCTAAACAAAACTTAAATACAAAAGTAATCCTCTTCATTGTCAAGACAGATCTTTGATGTGAAAATTCTATAACTTGACCTCAAGCCACTGAAGTCCTTATCAGAGATAACTTTTGTAATCAACCTTTGCCTTTCCAAAGTAGTCTCAAAGTGCTGCACCTTTGAGAATTCTGATGCAGAAATCCTCATCAAGAAAAGATGGAAACCTCTTCCCTGTTCACCAAAGAAAATGTCATTCAAGTAGTAATTGGAAATTCTTCAGTCTCATACTTTTTTATTTATTTATTTACAAATTAATTGCATCTTCACTTCCCCTCAATTGCAATTTCTTTACAACTTCAGTGACAATAAAGAAGGAATTTCAATATGTGAAGTTTTTGGTGCAGTGGTTGAATGCTATTTCGCTATAGGTAACTTGACCAGCCAGCTGGAACCTTAATTTTCCAGCTTCAGAGGTACATACCACCAAGCTACTCCCAGCTATCTACTTCATTTTCCATGAATCCCAGGTTAACTCTTTCACTCTTCAACACTTTTGCAGGCTGTCTTTATCCCCAGGCTAATGCAAACCCCAAATAAATCCAGTTAAAACAAGCCACAGAACTCATTACATGGTAAATGTTTTGCTTATCAGGCCTCCACAGTCACACTGAAGTCTCACAGATGTTCCAATCATACAAAAACTAGGAATACAGCATATTCCTTTTTAATTGAAATTAGTCTCCTAAAAGAGGTTGCACTCAAAGCTTGAAGAGCTTGTCTGGAAACACAGGTGGCATCAGTGGTGCATACTGTCTCCTAAGGTATTCCATTTATTTATCAGGAGCCAAGTCATTTGATTTCAGCTATACAAATTTCACATGGAACAAAATTAAAGATGAAGACAGAAAAAAAGTGTTGTTTTCTCTTAAATATGTAGCTCTCCCACCTATTCTCTGCTGTAGCCCATCCCCACTGTAAATGCACCAGTTGTTTTGCTCTTCCTGTGCCCAGTTCCACCCAACACACCCTGCCTGCCCTATGGCTGCAGAAGGCGGCACAACTACAGGCACTGCCTCTCTGGCCCAGTGTCCTGCCCAGGAGCAGCCCTGGCTGACACCACCAAAACTTCCAGGGACATCCAAAGAGCCCCAGCAGCTCCACATGAAAGGACGTGTTCTCAGACACTCCATCAAATTCTATCAAACCTCTGCCAAGTATGTGGAAGACGATTTTCAAATTTGGCATCAGGCCAGGTACAGGCACAGCCATGATAGTAAATCAGCCTCCTGCCAAATTTTTAGTCTGTTTCAAAACACTGGGGATTCTCAATAAAACAGTTGTAAGAAATTGTATAGCACAACAACATATTTCACCCTATCTTATTTGAGCAGCATGGTTGAATAACTTTTATTCACATTAAGCTGGAAAATTAAGTCTAACAGAAGTGGCCAACCTGTACACTCAAAAGTCTCCAACCCTACTAAACCCATCATCTCATAAGGGGAAATTCTTGGGAGGTGCAAGTACCAGGAAATTCTACAAGATCTGCTTATAAATATTTTGTGTTCAGAAACAGTAGGAATGTCAGTCACTCACAACAAACTATTTATATTGAAGGTGACAAAGAATTTATATTTTGTCAAAACAGATCCTTTGGTTTTAAAGAACAGCATTAGCAGATTCAGCAAGTGAGGCACCAAGGGATGATGTTCCAGACCCAAATAGTTATGTGCATAGCTCCTCAGCAACCAGTAATGTCAAGAGGCAGCTTTAAATTTAATTTATAATTTTCTTATGGTCTTGAAAAGTTTCAGCACAAAATTAGCTCTATATTAATGATTATCCTAAAAAAAAAGTATTTAAAGGTTTTTATATACATATATCTATTATATATATCTATATTATATATAAAGGGTATTTTTCTTTGTGAAGATGTATAATGTTCTGGTTTAAATTAGATTTTTAATAGAAAAAAATTATTATGATTCAAATACTGTATTGTCATACCAAGGAGGGACAGAGGGTGTCTTTATATAGTTATAACTGTCTGTTGGTGCATAAGAGACCAAGTAAATATAAGTGAAGTTAAATAAACTTTTATTTTACTGTGCATTCACTGAAATGCTGGGATATCAACTTACCCTATTTATAGTATTTAATTGCTTTTTCCTCCTAAATTTCAATCTTTTGAACCATCAACCTCTTCCCCCCGCTGCAGCCCCCCAACATATAACTGCACAGTTGTCCTGATAAGAGATAGAAGTGAATTCTGCAAGGAGTCAGACCCTTCATCCCCAGCAGCCTCAGGTACAACCGTTTCTGCTGGCAGGTTATTCCCATCCCACCAGTGTAGATCCAGGTTGTAAGTGACAGGTTATAGGACTTCATGGGACACTTATTTGAGTCAATTAGTCTATTTTTCTTTTCATGTGTTAATTTAAGTAACGCAATCCAGAGTCTTAAAGCCTTCTATGCTCTACCATCTAAATGGGTCTAGCAATTCTGTA
Source organism: Poliocrania exsul (assembly GCA_035041345.1). NCBI lineage: Eukaryota > Metazoa > Chordata > Aves > Passeriformes > Thamnophilidae > Poliocrania > Poliocrania exsul. The sequence continues at coordinate 9,375,246 of JAWWLZ010000174.1, forward strand.
ATTCCATTCTCTTCTTAAAACTCTGCTTAGTATCAGGCATCTGTCTCATTTTAGTCCATCTCTTAGTAACTGAAAACATTTATTTGCTCCATGCATAGGGAGTTCTTGGTTAGACAGTGTTTTAGAGGAAATAATTCATGTTGATACACCATGTCAGCTTTTGGCTGACATTGCTATTGATGGCAGTTTTCTAATCTAGGGAATCACAATTTAATTCACAAAAGTAAAACAGCCTCTGGGTGGCAATCCCATGCCACCTTCTACAAGAACAGGTGAATTGAAAGGCAAGTTTCTTGTCTCAGGATTCATTGTTTGTGCAGGAAAGTTCTTTCAATGCCAAGACTTGGACACAAATCTTTTGAGATGCAAGTCAATGAAGTATTAAACTGAGTTAGTGAAATGTGAAAAATTACTTTGTACCAATATTAAGCAGACTTTGGGTGTTCTGGATTGAATTTTTAAAGTACAAATGCCTTGAATGGTTTTGAGTTTGTCTCAAAAGCTGACAGTTCCAGAAATAAATTTGTATAAATTTGATTATAAATAGGTCCTTTTTTCTTTTTCATAAGCTGCTCTATGAAGCTAAACAGGTTTGTTGTGCCCTACCAGGTCACATGGAGTAGAAGAATCCACCTTATAAATCCTAACACTTGCCAGCATAATCTGCACTTTTCACTAACCTTGCTATCTCCATTTAATTACAGACAATATCTGGAGTTCTGCTTACTGCAGTAGTAAGGGTAAACCTAAGTACTTCTGCTTACTGCAGTTTTCACTGAGGGAAACTATATTAAGCTCACAAGGGCTATTTAGTGGCATTCACATATTTGCATAAAGCCTATTTGATGGTACCCACTGGTTAGTGGGTGTCTTACCACACATATAAAGGATGGTAGTTCGCTGACAATGTCCCTTGAAGCGTTTTGTCCATAAATTTGTACAGATGCCCTGTATTTAGGTCACCATAAATAAATAAAATCATGAGAGATTTGGATTTTTGAAGCCATTTATGAAGATATTGCTGACAAATCCCTCCCACTGGTGAATAAGGACAAGGAGACAGGTCAGCTGGCAGCTGCATGATGCCTTTAAGGAGCTGTTGTCACATTTTTATGTATTGCACATAAAACCTGAAGAAAATTACATTGCAGTCTTTACTGCTGGGTAATGTTAATGAAGTTATTCTAGATGGGAATGTTGCAACAAACAGGTGCTCAGTGCTATAGCATCTCTGTCCCAACTTCTGAAAAAACAGTCTTGCCTCTCCTTGCCAATGGCCCCATTTAGGCAGAAATGACCAGCACAGCAGCCCCAGCACTGACTAAAGGAGAGGAGAATAAGCTTTGGCTTGTACTGATTGAACTAAGCCAAGATTAATTAGATTCATAGTAGAAATTACTGGGATGAGTTCAAACAGATGTAAACTGATATTCCTTCTGTGGCTGACAGAAGCACAGCTGGACTGGAAATGTATAGGAATATGGTATATTATCTATTCCCCTTTTGCTACAACACATCACAATTTACTCTCTTCTGCTGCCACTAGCTGTAGTGAGTGAGACTTACCTGGGAAGGGTGAAAAATAAAAGAGAAAGTAGGTTTGCCTACCTTTTGTTTTCCAACAGAGTAAATATTAACAAAAATGAGAAGATTTCAGAGTATGCTTTCCCTAAATTCCAGGGGGGTTATTCTGTATAACCTTTGACACAGCAACAAAAGTGCCACCAGGCAAACAAGATCTCTTTAGCTACTTGTTTCCCCACTGTGTGCCTTATGCTTTCAATAACTGAGGTGGATGGATGTTTTACTTTTCAAAATACAGATTAATAGTAATTTTTATGGCAAAGCTGTAAGAGCTGCAATGACACAGAGGAGACCCTTCACTGGTCACTTCAGTGCCAATGCACTGCAACTCACATCTATTGGGACAGAAGAAAACGGCCACAACACAGCATTGGGATCAAATAATACATAGACAAGTTTAAAAAGCAGTAGTTGTAACAACATTCCAGTAGTTGTAACAATTTGCCCATGGAAATGGGCCTTGCAACTGCTCCTGTTTACAGGCAGGTAGGATTACTGTTTAGAGATTTAATTCTTATTAAGGTGCTCATTGAAAGCACCATCCCATTGGATGCCATATGTTTAAATTTGTATGTGTTCACAAGTACAGAGAGAATTATGCATAAAAAAGTGTGATACTAAGAAAGATCTGATCAGTCTCTAATTTTAAATCAGAAGATGGATGAAAAATAGGGTTGAGAAGAAAAGAAAAATTTTTTCCAGTGTTGGGTGTCCTTCCAACTAAGCTGTCAATCCAAATTAACGAACTGAGTGATTTGGCTTACAGGTGTATCTTAGGCAGCTTGACTACAAGTCTGATGGCAAGTTCTGGTCCTTTGATTCAGTATAATGCAGCCTTTGGTGGACAAACTTCAGGCACACCATAGCCCAAAGCTGTTTGGTGTTTCCCTTAGTATAAATGGAAGGAACTGAATTTTCAAAAGCATGGTGTCACTGAAACACAAGCTTGCAAGCCAGACTTTCGGGACATGAAGGATGATCCAGATATTCCCTTGGCTTTCCAGAGCCAAGGATCATAACTGCTCTTCCACAGACTTAGAAAATCACTCAGCTTTTCTGTGCCTTAGGACACTGTCTGTAAAATGCAAAAACCTGAGCAATAAAATGACAAATAGACATGAAGACTGAGATGTTCATGTCATTGGGACATCTGAGTAGACCTACGGAAAACTCACATACTCCACTGCCTGGTGCTACAGGAGAATGAATTGGGGACTCTGACCTGTAGCAGGGTATTTTCTGTTGACTTTGGACACACTGTACTCATAAAGTTGAAGATCTGTTCAATCATACAGTCAAAGACCTTCTTACCTTCCATCTTTATGTTAGATTAACCACATATACTGAAGAGCTAAAAGGCAACAAAAGAAAATCTCAGAAGAACATTTATTTTGCACAAAGTAATTTGTTTACTATATTGAGGGTTCTTTACAGCAACATAAAACTCTGCATTTTGGAAACCACATGAGACTGCAAGAAAATGCCAGGAGAAAATTCTAAGAGTTATCATAAATAAAGCACTTGTCATATTGACCAAAAGTACAGAGGTCTCTCTACTTTGTTAAGCTCCAGTAATGGGCATAATGGTTTTATTTGCATAAAACTTGGATCCTATTATACTGTAGCTGCTTATTCTTAAGCTCTTAAAATTACACTGGCTTCCTGAACTATCGTGTTTGGAGCTGTTTAAAAATAACCCAAAACTACACAAACATTTGTTATCGTTTTATGAAGTGAATTATTTGCATAATGCATTTAGACTGGGGAAAAAAAATATTTAGAGTAAAAGACATTTCTGCCTGCAGAATTGAACTCACTGGAGTGTCTAACCAAGGAGAAGAATATATTTCTACTGCTGCTTATTGGACACTACCAATAGACAGAACAGATACTATGGTTCCCTAAATGACACAAAATTTAAAATGAGTCACCTTCAGAAAGTTATGTTCAGGAAGGTGTCTGTTTAGAAATATTTTTTTTTCCCTCTTCTGAGGGGAATTTTCATGTGATCTTATTATTAGAACAAGAAAAGAGATTCTTCCTATTTCCTTAATTCATCTACTCTCAGTGCACTCCAGCCAAACAGCACTGTAGAAACCAGATGAACAATAGCAGGAACTGAGGCTCCTGGAATGTCCTCCATAAGGCCTATAGCACTGCATTTTAAGAATACAGGAAGTATGCTATTTCCCAGATACCCCAAAGCACACATTATGCTTGTTTAGCATAGAAAATAAGAGGCTACATATCATTCTTCATTCATCTTAAGATACTTTGAGAAGTTCCCCCTCATCTTGTGTCAAGAATTGCATCTGTAAGTGGTCCATGAAATCGTCATCATACTTTTAAACACTCATATATATTTGCACCATTTTTTTCCAACTGTACTCCCTTCCTAAACTTTTCACACTCTAATTAGCTGTGTTCACTTTGAACTGTGTAGGTCCCCAGCTACTCACACAATAGTCCTTCAATGAGCAAGGAAATACCTAATGGAGTGAGAGGCTGCTCATGGTGCACAGTTGCCATCCTAGACTAGTGGAATAGGTGTCATGCCAAAGATTTCTCCTTCCCTTGAGATCCAGTTCTTCAGAAATGAAGAATCCTCACTGCAGTCACTGAAATCTGATGAAACTTCACAATGTTCGGTTTCAGTATCTCACTCTGGCAGGGGGAACATGGAAATAGATGAAAACATATTAATGAACATACACACTACAGGTATCAGGGCAGAAATCTGAAAACTGTCTCTCTGCATAGCACAGAATGCTTTGCTGTCCTCTCCAGCTCTTCAGCAGCTTGCTCAGCAAAGACTTTCTGCTATGATGTACTATTTTTTGTATTTGTTTGTTTTCATAAGGATTCAAAGGAAGGAGTAGATGCACCACACTTTTTATATCATGCTATTGAACTTCAAGGGCATTTATTGTTGACTAAAGCTCCATCTACCCTGTGAAAGCATTGAAACAAACCCTAACTACAGCTGAACTGTGGCAGAGATGCAAGGACACCACAACTTGAATTGACTAGAGGTAGTTGAATAAAAAGTCGTATTTCAAAGCCAGTGGTGTTTACTGACTGGTCTTAAAATCTCAAGGCTCTCTCAGAGTCTCTGTGGAGTTATTTCAACAAGCTCAGGTCTCTTTTCCAAGTCAGGTATTCAAATCATTAAAAAAGGCTAAGAAATGCTATCACAGTAAGCACTGACATCTTGTCAAGAGCTTTGACCACTCAGAACAGGAACAGAGAACGAATTGCCTTCTCACTCCTGCAGACAGATTGTGGCAGGGTGAGGGAGAGACTGGCCTGGAGAAGCATTTCCTTTGTGAGTGGTTTGAGGGTCAGAGTCACTAACACAGCTGAGACAGCAGAGGTGCACAACACAGAAATAGAGGAAAACAATTGGAATGCTTCTCCTGCCCTCAAAAAACCCCCAAAACCAAAAAAGAAACAAACAAACAAAATCTCACCTCAAAACAAACAAAACCCAAACAAATGAAAACCAAAACAAATACCAGATTTGTGGCTTGCCTGTTTCTTGTTACATAAAAGCCAAAATATAGTTCTGCTGAGTTAGGTATGGGGAGCAGTGTGGTAGAGTTATACACTCCTTTCTGGGTAAGCAGCTGTATTTCTCACCAGGAATTCAGTAGAAGTCTTTATCTCACACAACGGTGGCAGCACCTTCTTCACCATGAGAAAAACAATAAACCCTGCCTTATCCCTGAGCATCCACACTCACCCTTAGCTCCTGCTGATCACCCTTCCTTCCCTTCAGTGTTCCTCTCAAGCTGAATTACATGGTGGCAAATTTGCAGTTTCATTTCCTATATTTTCATACATTGTAAAATTCTAAGGATGGAATATTCTGTTAGCATTAAAACTTTTATTATTTGTTATTTGTTATTTAAATGGTCCAATTTTCTTATAACCAAGCAGCAAGTATTGCTCCAGCCCAAGGAACATCACAGACTCATCCTACTGTGTTTCAAAACAAGAAAGACAACCCTAGATCTCACAAAGCATAGGACTGCATAGTTCAGTTTGCAGGGCTGACACACAAACACAAAAGGGTTTTAACAAGGCCAAGTACAGCCATTTAGGGGTTTGTTCTCTTTTTTGTTTGTTTGTTTTCCTTTTTTAATCAGTTTCACAACACTTTTGTGATTTAGTAGCCCAGTTTCTAAATCCCACTGAAACTTATTCAGCCTTATGAAATATTAACAACTTACAAACTAAACTAAAATATTAGTTGTTATGTAAAAAGATATCTATATTCTTTTACTTGTCCAAACAATTTTAAATTAACACACTGCTGTTTACACTTCCAAATCCTTAATACTAAGCTCTTACTCATTTCCAGATTCTGAATTTAAATTCTTGGAATTTCAGCCTACATTTTCCCTAGTCTTTGAAATGCAGAGTATCAGTTATATGACATACTTGTAAGACTGTGAAACACCTTTTAGTGCAGTTCTGCTTTACATATTTACTATGTGATCATGGAGATGGAATTTACTGGTTTAATGAGTCTTTTGCTTTTAGTAGTTGAGAATCACAGAATCAGTTAGGTTGGAAAAGACCTCTGAGATGACTCGGGCCAACCTATGACCAAACACCACCAAGACAACTAGGCCATAGAACTAAAACCCACACATTCAGCTTTTCCTTAACTATCTCCAGAGACAGTGACTCTACCATCTGCCAGGGCAGCTCATTCAAATATCTAACCACCCATTCTGTGAAGAAAGTTATACCTAAGTACTGGAAACTTACTGGTTTCCTACTGAACTCTTGATCTTAATATGTCTCTTCTTCAAATTTTTAAAACTTAGATGTGAAAGTGTTTCATCAAATGCTTCCTCAATAGCATCAAATGTATTCACACAGATAAATAAATACAAAATATTTTCCTTTGTTATTTTGAGAAAAGACTGAAGTTTTATGCAAACTCACTACAACACATATTCCCTTGAACAAATGTCATGCGCTAACTCTGATTTTCATTTTATGTGTCAGGTTTATGTTTGCAAGGGAGTGAAATTTTTTTGGCTTGCTAACATTGTTGGTACTCATTCAAGCTGTGATCCTAATACTTATTTAATCCCCAAGTCCAGTCCGTCAGCCTGCCAAACATCATTACTGTCTGAGATTGGGTTCAAGTCAGCCTATAATCAGACATGTGTTCAGCTCAGAAACAGCAACATACAGCAGAAAACAGCAGGGAACAACTTAAAATGCCTTTCAGCTGGTGTGATAACAAGTGCTTCTCCTGTATGCCCAGGGAAAGAAAGATAGTGGCAGTCAAACCAGCTGGTGACAGCTAGGAAAGTTTGCAAGAACGATGCTGAACACCAAAAGCTTTGCTGTGAGATGAAAAAGAGAAAGCAGGAGGCTCATACAGGAATATGGAGTCACTCTGCTGATGGGAAGTGCCTGACTACGCTAGCAACAAATGCCTGGTGCTGTATCACACAAGAGCCATTTAAATGGTAGCTTGTCCTCCGCTTCATCTGACTACAGCTTTTTCTCTAGGATAAATGCTGACCTTCTTTCTAATTTCACTCTGGAGTCAGGCTGGGCAAACCTGTTTTACAAATGGTGCAAGATGGCAATTCCATTTATCATTGCTTTTCAAAATACAACTGGTAGTGCTGAAAACCAGCACTGTGCACATCAATCACAGACCTTCAGTAAGAGGATAAGAATCACCTCCAAGCAAGAGTTCTGAATAAATTTCTAACTGATTATTACTACATCTTACTTACCTAGGCATATAGAAAGCCACAGAAAATGTGTTTCCATTCTTCTTATACATAGGCAGAAGTTTTATAACCCTTGAAAATGCCTCAGAAAAAAAAGTTTCTCCTTCATTGGTACCTGAATCACCAAATAAATCTGCAGTACTCACAGTCAGCTACTGTGAATGGCCTTCCAAAGCCAGATTTATCTAACCTGTTAGGGCTAAAAAGTACTGCAGGACACAGTTAGCTGCTGCCAATACCCAGAATAAAAAGATGCCTGCCTCAGTGTGGGGAAATCCCAGAAACAGAAAGATTTCCAAATGGTGGAAATAATGGTTTGTAATCTAAGCAAGCACAGAAGAGTATCTTGAATAACTTAAATCAAATGTATTTAAGGATAAAACCAAAAGCCAAAACCTCACAGTGCTCAGAGATCTCATTTGCCAGCGAATCCAGACATCAATTAAAAATGGTCAAGCTAAAAACGCTTTCCAGTTGGGTTTTGTTGTGGAGGTGCCAGCTGACCATTTGAGTGTGGCAGGACACAGAATGCTCATGGTCATGCTTTTAGATGCTCTCTGACAATGAGGGAAGGGAACATACTTGCTGTCCACAAGGGAAGCATGAAGACTAAATGCTGCATGAGGTAAAGTAAAACAAAACATTCACTTCTCAGTCAGAAATGTCCATTTTAGCTTGCAAAAAGCTTTCCCTCATGAATTGCTGTCTCATAATAGGCTGTCTTGTTTAGAGTATTGTGTTACTGTCATGCAAAAGAACAGGCAAGTAAGAAGACACACAGTGTTTTGTGATAACCATATTGTCTATGGCTTAGGTTTTTATAAAATAAGTAGCCTCCAACATTCTCAATGAGAACCTGTTTGTGGTTGTTTTGATTTTGTTCTACCTTTTCAGGCCTAAAAATCTCTTTTCATTTTGGCCTAGAAATCTTTCTTTCCTATCCAAAGTGGAAAGGCACTGAATTCCTCTCCACTAAATTAGAAGCCTTAGTCACAGCTGAGAAACATTTAATACTCTATGCATTCATCTCAGTGTCATTGCAGAGACACGAAGTGTTTTGCCTACCAAAATCTGTATGTTTGCATCAAGGGATGCCAGCAAAAGCTGTGGAGCACCATTTAGGAGCATCATGCAAGTCACCCACCCAGGAGGGAATGTAATAATGGAGTAGCAACATGAGCTTGATTCACACTCCATATGTTCCTACAAGATATTGATTGTTAGGGCGGGCAGGACCTCTATGATCACTGAGTCCAAACTGTACAGATTTTCCATGCTAAAACATAACCCAGCTCAGGGATTGAGATGTCTAGAAATCCATCATGGGACTCTTCACTGGTAGATGCAGACACCAGAAGGAAGCCCCTTTTTTCTAATTCACTAAGAGTTAGAAGGTGCATAAATAAGAAAAACCCAATGAAGTCTCCACAAATATTGTGATTTCTGTGATACTGTATTTGACAATTAAGTACAGAAGCCTTTGGAACCCTTCAATTTAAGGACTGCTTTTAACTGTGCCCAAAATTATCAGCTGCAGGCTGAGAAACAGCAAGAAATACTTCCCCATTTTATACTTCTTTTGAAAACCACATGCATATAGTTTGTTTGAAAAGGTAGAAAACATGAGGCTTTGACTACAAAATGACATGACAGACATGACATGAGAGATTCATGATAGTAGATGTTTGGACAACAAAAAGCTGATAATGGTTAGAATGTAAACAATAGAAAATGTTTACCTTTGTGATGAAAGAAAGTATTTCATAGATTAGACATACACTTATTAAGAAAGAAAGCAATTGAATCATTGGTCAAAAAATACTTTAAAGAAATACTTAAAAATATTTCACTGCATGAGGCTAGAAATACTCCTAGGAAACTTGACTCACAAGAATGGGTCAGACAGAGCCTTTAAAGAAGTAACCTTAAATAACTAAAAATATCCAAAGACATTTCAAAACAATAGTGTGGAAGGTGGAAGAAGAACTCTGGTTCCCAGTCCTTGCTCACCAGGACTCTGAACTCAAACCAGTTCTGTGAGAGGCTCAGTATTTCATTGCTACACTGAAGTAGTTGGGGAGCACTGGGAGGCACATCTACAGACCTTCCTACCTCAGCCCTATGAAGGCCCTTGATTTTTAAGAATACCTACTAGAAGTATCAAAAGCAAATGAATCCTCCTTTTGAACCAGCAATGGCCATGCCCTTATTTAAATGGCATTTAAAAATGCTTATTTTGCATTTTCTATGTTACAAAGTATTATTACAACTTCTGGAGAGAGAGTGAACAACAAAAACATTTTGGTGACAATTTTTGAGAACAGAATCTTTAAAAAAATTAAGTTCTAAATACTAAATTTAATTACAAGATGGATGGAAAACAAAAATCCAACGTTGAGCAAAATATATCTATATCTTGCAGGGCATTATTTTACCTAACAGTGCACTTCTTGTTCACTATAATCAGATAAAACAGGAAAGACTCACAGTCTAAGCTCTGTCAAGAGTTTAATCCTCATTAAGGACTTTGCTTGCCCCAGAAGTGATGTTGATACCTAATACATTTGTTTCACCATCCCTAACTATTATAACCCTATCTGTCTGTCTTGGTGGCATCACAAAATGTACTTCTCATTAATTTCTCTGTTCCCAGCACCTGGTGAAAGAGCAAAAAGCCCAGGCAGCCCCCACCCCTTGAAGGCATCAGGACCACAAAAGAGCACAACATTAACAAAAGAGCTGTTGAAACAAAAAGTAACATTTAGCCCACCTATGACTGAGCCCTATTGAAGACTAAGATTTGGGTGAGTTTTGAACCATGTGCTGGTACAAAAATACTTAAAAAAAAATCCTGTCCCAAAGCTAGCTGCAAAATTTACTGCCAAGCAATAAAGAGAGATGGAGATGTGGCAAATGGGTTCAATGTTACTGTAAATTTAGAGAAATGGATGCTAAGAATAAGATGTTCCTAATTCTGATGACATTGACCATTGCTGTGGAAGTTCCCAGTTAGAACAAGTTATTTGTATAAGATTATTTTTCTATTCATAGCTGGCCTTAAGCAGTTTAAAATATTCTGACATAATTTAATTATTTGAAGAACCATTCCCCCAAATAATCTTCTGTGATGGGATTATTGATGAGCCCTTCATGTGAGTATATAAAGCAAAAATCAAGCATTGTCATTTAACTTGGATTGTGTCTTGTATTTTTTTACATATATTTATAAGCATAACCATTAAAATTTGAGTCTTCTGATTAAATACTCATCTGTATAAATTCATAATGTGATTTTGACAAATATTTTACATGTACATAAATCTCAGACCTCTTTTATACACTAAAATATTCATAGAAATCAAACAAAAATCATAGCCTGAACTAAATGTTAAAGTTTTGTCTTTAACATTCCTTTATTCCAGTGACTGCCTGAAAAGCTTTCTGAGGTATCTGCTTAGATTTTCACTTTGCCAGCAGAAGCCAGTGCACGACAGACAGCAGCTCTGTGACGATGGTGCAGCGTATTCCCCACCACACCACTAAAGCTTTCCAGGTTGTGGGTGGAGCCAAACTGTTCTACCTGGAACATTCTACCGAGGTTTGCAGTGATCACTGCAGATGATAACTGCACAGAAAGTGTCAAAGCCACTATCTTTTCAAAAGATATGGTGAAACAAGGGTTATTTCTAATAATCACAACCTATTTGTGATTCTTTCAGTCACCTTACAGAGGACTAGATGTTCTGATTATTAGTAAGAGGTTGTTGTGCCTTTTAACATTCTCACTGGGCCAATGTGCAGATCTAAGTGCCTTTTTCTATTCTCCATAGTGACAAACAAAATGGACATCTATTATTACCCTCTTAAAATGTCTAGACTTGCACTGTACCCAAGCAAAACAACTACAGACCTAAATATTGTCCCCTACACTATGTGAAATCTAGTTTATTATTTTGCAGAAAATGTCCTTATCACCAGTCACACAGCTGAATCTACTGAGCATTGTCCCTAAAATCATTTGTGAAGAGACTGTCACAGCTTCCCATTACTATGGATATAGACATGTAAAGACTATAATCCTCCATAATGAAAACTGCATTTGATTTTTCCAATGAATCTATGAGAATCTTAGTGTCAATGCTGTGAATGAAAGCCATCCCAGTGTAAGCCTGACAATCCTACCATGGATTTTATTCCAATCTTATTCAAATCAAAATAATTAGCCTTGAAATATCTCAGGTCAGATCCTTATTAAGACAAGAAAAAATTTGCATATATAGCTAAGCAGAACTGGCCCTCCAGGCTGCTGTCACCATGTTTGCCAGGCAGATGCTCTTGTTGCACAGCACTTGGGGAATATGGGTGGCACTATTTTTTGGACCGGCAAAGGAACCTTCTGAACCTTTCTTCTTTACAGCTGTTTCACAGAGGGGCCTTTGCTTACCTACTGCAACTCATTCTACCATGTGTCTTACTAAAGCTGATACTCACTCCCCACAGATATAAGGATACACTTACATATAAATTGAGCTGTCAGGTAAACACCTACAGGCACACAGTGCTCTAGGAAATCAGCAAAGGTTTAAGATCATGCCAGTATACAAATGAAAATATAGACAGACTTACTTAAAACAAGCTCCCCTGCTCCTTACACCTTAGATTTTAGGTGATTTTTCTTCCTTGCTCACTGCTAAGACCATCAGCTTATATATGCAATCCTTTTTTTGTCCTCTATTTAAGAGATCCTCTGTTCCTGCTGCAATCATTTCCATGGCAACTAATTTTCATGTCACAACTAGAAAGCAATGCAGGTTCAAGAGGTGAAAATCAGAGACAGACTGAGATAAACTTTTAAAAAGCTAGAATCATGCACCAGCAAAACTGGGGGAAAAGGAACAATATGTCAGTTTAAATCAACCATTTGCTATATCATCAGTTAAGTTTGCTGTGTTGTTGGACTGCTTTCTGTCAGCTAAAATGTGCAATCAGTGGTGTGACTACAGTGCAAGAGGTACCACTGGTAATGCCCAACAGACAGGGTAGCAAGGAGAGTGGCTTTCATGCGGCGGTCCAGAAGTGGACGTGGCCCAGCAGAACTCTGGTCAGCCCCACTGCTGTCACGACACAGCAGTGACAGTGCTTCTCATGGCACCTGAGCAAACACGGTCTCTCTTTCTCTGGTCACCAAAAGAGAATCCAGGTGTAATGGTTTTTCTCTTGCTGAGCCCTGGGTGCCAGGAGTATAACACTGTGCTAACAGCAGCCTCATTCCAGGGGAAAACTATTTCCCTTAGGGCTTATTTGAGCTGACTTGGGACAAGGCAGAGATTATGGAGCTCTTCCATTGCAGGTTTAATTTTTCAGAGAAATTATCTCCCTAAAAACCAACAATGCTGAATGGCAAAGGTCTTGAGCAACCAAAAACTGGACCCATGCTGAGCAGCAGGTTGGATTGCAGCCCACTGGAGATCTCTCCCAAGACTCACGCTTTTGGGATTCTATGAATTTCTATGTATTGGTGCCTCATTGAGCACAAATCCTATTTGCACACTGAGATGCAGGGCCAAAACATTAGACACAGAGCTGAAACTCATTCCCACAGTGCTAAATCAGTGCAGCAACTATAAAATGAGCATTTAGCAGCACATTCTACTTTAGAAACAGTAATACATATTTCTGTTATATGATCTGTGTTGGCATTTCTCTACCTTAAAGAAATCACATTATTTCACTTTGGGTCTATATTGACAAAGGCCACTTTATTATGTATTAGATATTTGCTTCCTTTTTTTTTTTTTTCCTCTAGAGAGAGAAAGCCAGGAAGGTTCACGTGATCTCATTTTGTGGTTAAATCCATGTTTCTAGAAAATATACCATATTCAGATTTTGTGTGCTCTGTCATATAATGAGAATGAATTTACAAACACAGATCATCAGCAAACCTGAAACTGGTAACTGGGACAAAATGGCACATTGCTGTTGACCTCAAGGGTTGCTGATGCAGCAAGCAAGAATATATGTTTGGTGAAAGAACAAGGAATTTCATATTTAAATATTTTACTGCAAATCAGAAATAACAATCAGGAAGAATTTCAATGGTCTAAAAGAAAGATTTTTCTGCAATCCTTTCATGTGCAGTAGGCAGCTCAAATGACTTCCCAGTGACTTAATATGTTTAAGTCACACCTACTGCATTAAGCTGACATATTTATTTGTCAATGGAATGCTTTTCTGGCATACAGTCTATTAGGCACTTGTGGGCCCCTTACCACAAAGATTATTATTTTAAAAACCTGAATTAGTCATAGAAACCTAATTCCTAAGATTCAACTCTTCCTAAATTTCTTATTAGATCAGTATTCACTTACCATAAACTAGAGGAGTCAATATTAGAAAAATATTAGAGCTGCAGGGGAAGGAGAGTTGTAAACGAGCCATTGCAATAGTCTTTCTTCTCATTCCTGACTGCCCACAGAAAGCAAAGATTGTCATCTGGAAGCTCAGACATTTTGTGCCAAGTCTGCACATTTTTTCAATGGAATAAAAAAAGGAGTGGTCATGAAGGTCCATTTTATCATTGGTTGCAGAGCTCTTATGAGCATATAGGCCTTGCTCATAGGAGCATACAATCCCTGTAAGAACCGTGCTTCAGATCCTTTTAAAATAAAAACAAATAATCTCTTAAAACAAAGAAAAAAATCTCATAACCCACAAAACCCCCAAAACTCACCCAAACAAACCTAGATTGTTTCAATCCACAGGTAAAGTAATCTCCTACAAGCATAAATGTCAGAAGCCAGCATAATGATCAGCATCTGAATGTAATATTTAATTTCTTGAGAACTCAAGGTGGATTTTGTAGTGCGAGTTGTGGCTTGGCCATTAAGTTACCAACTGTAAGACTGCAATATGCTCCAAATCAATAGGATTTCTCAACTGTCACTACCAAAAGAGGGTTTTCCTTTACTGTGTGTCTTCCACCACAGCCTGTCCCACAATCCAGCTGCTAGTCTACAATGCCATTAGGACACCTCAGCATTTGACTGAACACGTCATCAGAGTCCATTCAACTCCAAACTTAACACCTCTCCTAAAATGCACAGAGACAAACCTAATAAAGGGCTCAGTATAGGTTTTGGCAACTCAAATTTGAAAACGCATAGAGCTAGACATAACCTTTCCATTTTGTCTCAAAGGAGCCTAATTTTCATTGTGGCATACAAAAGAATATGCTGGCAAAGAAGAAAGCCATGAAAAGTTATAGACACATCACTTGCATTTAAAGACTAACTATATGTAAATGTTGGAGTAAAGTGGAAGTGACACTATAGGAAGTGCAGCCACTGCACACCTTTAGATACAGTACCAAGTGAAGACTGGGAGGAAAGGAAAAAGGCTCACTCCCAAAGTTTGAGCAGAAATAAATTAGTAAAGCATTTAGAAGAATTACTTCTGTATTTTATTTTGATATCAAGATTGCTGAGCCCATGCATTTTCTTTAAAGTTATTAAAAGCAAAATTAATAGTACATTTTTTTAAAAAAGGCATTTAAACTTGATTTGATGAAATATTGTTAAATATTCCTGGTTCATCTGCAGGAAAATAAACAGCAAAAAGCTGCTGCAAGCAGTAAAAATGAAACCAAGAAAGAGGTTACTCTGCAAATCTGGCACGTAGTATCACCTGAAAATCACGTTGAATTACTTTTTTTTTTTCAAATAATGTGGGTAGGGTTTGGGGCTGTGTTTCATTTGTTTGCTTGTTTTTTGATGTTTTTTGCTTTTGTTTTGACTTTTATTGAGAGACAATTAGAGAAGTCAAAAAAATGTTGCCAGTCCTAGTAATAAGTAATAGCTTTGTATCTGCTGCAAAGGCCTATGCTATGGACCACTCTAGTTTTATGGTGGAGAAAATTCACTGCAGAGTTTACTTTATGGATGATTGTCTTGTCATCCTTGAAGTTCTCATCCTGGACTATATTATTTAAGTAAATAATTGAATCATTATGAATTCATAGCTATCTGTTGTGCAAAAACATCAAGTACAATTCAATTCCAATAATAATTTGAATACCTTCGCAGCACTGAGTTGCAGGAGACCAAAAAAAATTAGACATTTCTCCGGAACCTTGAACATGAACTTTTATTACTGATCCCATCTCAGGAGAGGTTCAAAGCCCTGTTTTGACTGCCTGACTGATTGTATTGTCATTCATTGGCTCCATACACTCAAGAACATGTCAAAAGCTCATGATGAATAAAATTCTGGGCACAGTCTCACTTTTACCTTTCTGCTTATGCATCCTTCTTTGCTTTACAAGAAGAGATTCCATTGTCATCTGGTGATCGGAGTGAGGGAATGGTTGTATCAAAGGCAGACGGAAAGGATGGACACAAAATGTTTCCAATAGTGTCCAGGAAGCAGCATTAATTAATCTGGCTACTTGTACCTTGGCATCCTCTGCTTACCATATGCCAGCTTAAAGAAATGCTTGCCAACTCTATACTCCATTTTACTCACTGCTCCAAAAAAAAGTTTAATATGTAGCAAGCCATAAGCAGAAGTGTCAGAAATGCCTAAAAAATTATGTCAACTTTTAAAAGAATATCCAAACCAAAAACCAAAATCAAAATATTGATTTAGAACAGTTTGTGTATTACAATAATCTAAATGTCATTTAGATTATTGCTTGCTAGCTGAAAGAAAAGAAAAATGAGGACCGTTTAAAAAGCTACACTCAGTTATTCTTTCCTTGATCATGAAATTGAAAACAGCACTGTTTTATCAGTCACCTACAATGTAAAAAATATTTAAATATAGCTTTGTGGTTTGTTTAGTTGTTTTTTGTTTGTTGGGTTTTTTTAAAGTTTTATCAAATCCACTAGTTATTTTCAATTTGAGACACCCTGGTTCTAATGAGCCTGCCCCTCAGTAAGAGATACAGTCCTGCCTTCCCATCATATTGTTTAACCAGGAAAAAAAATTGACTGAAAGAACAATGACTGAAGAAGAAGAAATCTTCCCAGTATCCTCTTCTTTCAGTGCCTTCCTGAATAAAAGCAGGCATGTATATTGTCCCACACAGCCACATATCCCCTCTGTAGGGCCTTTCAACTAGATTATGCTGGTAACTTTCCATTTCACAGTACTTTCTGCAGGGTTGAATTCCAGTTCAGGATACCTTCTCTAAGCAATTCTCTTTGCTTTTGAGACCTTGTATCTACAGCCATTTTTCATTTGAATTAGTTTATTTTTATTTGGGAAATTTATGCCAAACTTATTTCTCCATATATTTTTTTCAGTTCACAGTATGCTCTGTGCAGAGACCCTGAGCACTACAGGTGGCAAGACAGCACACACTGAGCTACTCAGGCACAAACAGATGCACAGACCTCATTATTATTGCTCTTAATCCTGTATATTTGTTCTAATGACAGTGACAGTTAAAGAGACATTGGAAACAGTTTGGTTAGTGCACAGTCTCTAACTGCACATCAGTATCCTGCTGGCTGGGAGACCTTGGTTTAACTTCCAACACTTTGTCCACGTTCTTTGGGTCATTATAACCCATACACTGAATCAAGTGCACAAAAGCCCTGGAGTCATAACCATGCTTGTTTTTTCTTGCTGTTGTGTCCATGACCCCAGCCACAGTGAGAATAACCTCTGGTACAAACATTTATTATGTGTATTCTGCATGCTTAAAATAGCATTTTGACCAGTCAATAAATCATCCTTGACACAGAAGAGAAATAAAATGTAGAGGAAATTTATAGAATTATCACATCTTCCTTTTAAAGGCAAACAATGAGCTGGATTCAGTTTGATACTTCCATACAGGCAATTAATATGTAAAACTAGAGTGTCTGAACCAAGGAAAAGGTCAAATGTCCTTGGAAAGAAGATGGTGAAGGAGGATGAAAAGCAAAATAGGAAGCCAGGTGAAAGACATCAAAATGTCACGGGAAAGCAGAGTGCAAAGTGTAGAAGTGTAACACTGATGGCAGGAACAATGCCACCTAGTACACAAGGCAAGAGGGAATCCTGGCACTGCATTCTGAGACCTGCTCCAGTAAATTTCAGCACAGCAAAAATAGATTTGCTTAAAGATGTAACCTATGAGGGAAATAAAAAAAACAGTTTAAGAACACTACAATGGCCTTGAGCTGCTGTAGTCCCATAAAATAAGTTAGCACAGCAATACAATCTCACATCCTGTTCTTTGATTGAGACTGTTGTGCACTCCCTTGTGAATGCAGTGAAACAACTGACATCTCACAAAAGCAAAATCCTTAAATGAAGGCCTTAATTGCATTGCAGAATAAATGCCATTATTTCAGGAGTCAGTGGACAGTCTAATGAGATCTGTCTAGAGAGCAACATTTATGATAGAATCATTTGTTGACAGTTTCTCTGAGAAAGCTATCACAAGCAGGCAGGTTCATGTACTTCCTGGCTTAGCAACCCAACTACCCACAGTCTTCAAAACTTACAAGACTTGGATGGGCATTGAGACTGGCACTGGGAGAAAGGGGGCAGCTCCTAGGAGTTAAGTTACAATTTGCACTCCTGTGAAATGAGATGGAACAAATAGAAAAGCCCTAAGCTACTAAAACAAAAGACATGAAAAGCTCACCAGAAAAATAATGGGATGAGCTAAAACAGGACAAAGGAGCATAAACAGTCTTCTCAGAAGACATTAAAGCAAGGCCTGGATATATCAGAAAACTGAGGCATAGATGTGAATGAAGATTAGACTCAGTCAATTGGAAGGGAAAAAAAGAGGAAAATTAAATACTTGTGGATAAACAGCTACAAGCAAAACTGAATTTTTAAACCAGGTATGATACTGATTTCTTTTTTAATGGAAACTGAGTTTATAAGAAACATAAGGTATCTTCCACTCCAAATTGGATGACAATCCAATAAACAGATATGTATGTGGTATTTATAGCTCCATGTATGTTTACAATGCAGTAAGAAAAAAAATATTTCAGTTCAGGTAAAACGATACTTACAATATATACAAATAAGTATAAAAATGAATTCAGATTCAAGGACATGTATCACTGTCAGCCTAGACACACACACAAAAAAATAGATACATGACTCATTTTAGATATTTCATACATTTCTTTTTCTGCATTTATTTTTCATTTATTTATAAGCCTTTTAGCATAGTGGTTGCTCTACTGTGTAGTTATCTATATCAGGGTACCTGCTGCCATATTCAGTTACCTGAACAGCTATAGTTAGGATACTTCATCTCTCCTTAATATAAAGGCTTAAACAAAAGCTTTTAATCTAAACCTAATATATTACTACTCTTTAAAACAAACATTAAACATATCTTTATTAATGCAGACTTGCAACTGGGAATTTTTCTACTTGCACCATCTGTTATGCTCTTCTCTTCGTTCTTTTTATGCTGTAAGCCCAAGCAGTATCCTAATAACTACTTTGTTATGGAAGAACCCTGACTAGTGCTGTAGACGATACCAACTGCAGAATTTTTAAGGCATTTTCTACACTTGATCTTGGAGAAGTCAGTCTCAATTTGGTTCTACACACTTACTAGTATGTAGTCATCATGGAAAACTGTTTTCGCTGGGGTTTTGGTTGGTTGGTTGGTTGGATTTTTTTTTTTTATTTACATCAACATGATTACTCCATAAGCCTGCTGACACACAAGGAAATATAAAGCAATTTAACCTGGAATTAGATCACAAGTACAATAATTTGTGTTAAGGTGATGTGATGTTTCTTTCCTGACAAACAGGTATGTCTGCAGATGCGCAGCATTTGTGATCAACTGGGTAACTCCATGTTGCTCTCAGTGCATAGATTGCAAGTGTATCTGAGGGAGGTGGAAGTCTTTGGCCCAACACAAACAACTGAGAAGAGTTTCTTGCTATTTGGTTGTACTTGATATTCAGGAGTGGTAGCCAGACTCCTGCATCAAGTTAGAGAAGAAGGCAAGATACAATAAGACCTTGGATGTGAATTATGAATCTTTCCCTTAGCTTATTAGAGTGTTATCTGTTCTTGCTTGGCACCTGATGCCATTTTGTTGGTGTCAGCAGCTTTTTGAGTGGTGAAGAAGCAGAGTGGTTTATCAGTCAGTATGGACACTGGCCATTAGTCATAAAGTTAACTAACATATCCCCCCCAAAAAAAGTCCAATATCCTTAATGGATCAAATAAAATAATTGATATAGAACTTAAAAACAACAGAAGGCACATTTTTAGGCACTGTACTGAATCTTATCTAGACTGCTGCACCAAAAATTTTATGCCAAGTCCTTTATTAGAGTATGTTTCAATGCCCTTAAATTAAGGAAACATCTTCATGTTTGCTATTGGCGTAACTCAGCCAGACAAGTAGTTAAGAGTTGGGTATAATCCCAGCAATAAGCACTGGTCACACAGAACAGCTATTCACCAGCACACCCTACACAGATAGCATTTTATTTCTGGCCATCTGCTCCTGGACCAGTTTGGGACCACAGCACTGTGATTTCTTGCATTTTTATTCAAGGATATTTGCCGCTTTAGAGGTGACCTTCTCCAGGACATACTCTAACAGTAACAGTCATGAGCAATTTTCTTTGCCATAACATATTATTAGTTACAAAATCATAATTGAAAAAATATCTGCCCTACTCTCTAATTCTCCAGATGTGTAAAACTTGCTATGTGTTTTCTCTTCACCATTCAAGTGCCCTAAAAAAGCTTTTACAAGTTAAAATTCCTGGTAAAAAGCTGTTTTACACCATGCTTAAGAAACAGGTCACTGAAATGAGAGAGGCAGCAGCCCAACCATTTTAACCTACATTTCTTCCTTGCTCCACAGCATCCAGGCAGTGGGAACAGTCTGCAACAGTGATTGCTGCTTCCCACATGTCACAAGAGCTCACTTTCCTCCTGAGGTCCCACACAAGATGAGCCCTCCCAAAATTTCACAAAATAATAGAAATATAGGAATATGGAGACGTATCAAGGACTCCTGACATAGGATCATACCAAAAATAAACCCATTCCTTAGCTGTAGGTACAAATGAGCCTTTTTATACAAAAGAGACAAACAACACAGAGATTATTCATCAACAAGATGGGAACAAGGAGAACTAGGGGAGAAAAGGTCATGTGATGTCAAATAGTATTGCCACTCTGAAGTTCCTTCTCCTTTCTGACTTTTCTGGTTTTGAATACATATTTTTATTAGCTAGTAAGGTCACAGTACCGCTCACATAAAACTTGTAGAACTTGCAAACAAGGACACAGAGCCTGCTGCTTCACATAAGCTGAAGGTTAATTGGGACTGAGGTAAAGCAGTGCAACACTGCTGATAAAGAGCCTTGGGCATTTTGTACATTTTATTCTTAAGTGCACATGTGAAACTCACCAAAATAGCTCTGCAAGTATAAGGATTTTTATACACGATGTCATGATAACCTGCATTTTCTTAAACCAATTAGCCTAGGTATGCTGTAACTATAGAAAGGCATATCACCTTTTACTGGAAAACAGGAAAAAAGAGAACCAGAATAAAAATGAGAGTATAACCAGAGTGTAGGTAAAGACAAACAAAATTGGTTTTTTGGTTGTTTTTTTTCAAACAGTCTCATTAATCCTGACAATTTTCTTTCAGTAAGTAATAAAGCAAAAATGTTATTATCTGAGGTTTAAGGAGACAAAGTGCACCAAATCAGAGCAGGTGAGGCAAGAAGCAGTAGAATCACAAAGAGCTCAGGGCTGGTAACTGACAGTAAGTACAAGGTAGTCAGCTCTTTCTGCAACAGAAGCAGCTCTTTAGGGTGTTATAGGAGCTGCTGACAGCCCTAAAACATCCAGCTGGCACGTGAATGCTTAGTACAGGCTGGAGGACTTTGTGGTGTGGCACTCCCTGGCTCAGACCTTTCTGACCCCAGCAGGCACAGGGATGCATGCAGTCCTCACCTGGGCAGGAGCTTCGAACTCTTGTTTCTCCAAAGGAAAGTAGTTTGCGTGCATTAAAACCCTTCTGAATTGAACAAGTGGGCAGGCAACCAGTGCACAAGCAGGGTACATTCTGAAAACTTGATCTATGCCTCTGGACCAAAACATTGATACTGGCAGAGCCTCAGCCTGGATGAGCACAAAGCCTTAAGGCACCTGAGAGGACTGCGGAAGACCAAGAACTGCTGCAAGTCTGGATGCCACCTCCTTCTGCAGTCTGCAAATAGGGCTGACTCCTTCAGTGGCTTGAACTGAAATGCAATATTCCCTAGGATATCCCAGATGGCCCAATCATTGTTATCTCTTAAACAACTTACCCGGGAAAAGAAATCCCACTCCCCACCACAGGCAATGTCTTTCCTGCCTATTAATTTGTATGCATCTATGTCAAAGACATGATAATATTTTAAGTTTCTCGTTGGAAGCTACTGGAATTGAACATCATAGAAGGCCTGTTCTCTGTCTTAATATATTTCACTCTGTTCCTGAAGGCACAGAGGAAAAATGCAGTAAGTTATTTTTCTCCTCTTGTTTAGAGAAAGAAATGAGAATGATCATCTGAGAGGACTTTTATCACCATATTCTGAAAAATCCATGCTTTTAATGACATTTTTCAACAATTCTCATTTATACTGTATTTTTCACTCTTTTTCCTTAGCCCCATGCAGTTAATAGTCTGTTCCTCATATCCTTAGCTATAATACTGAGTGAAATATGTGAGTGAAAGCACCTGTTGGATAGTCACCCTACATCAGCATAATGCATGGAATTGTGGTTGCATAAAACAGTGCAACTTTCCACCCCACAGTATCATAATGTCTCATACTTGCTGTTGATTTTATGGCTTTGCAAATTTCTGACCCAAGCCTAGACAGACTTATAGCACTTTTCTTCTAATACACAATACTCTAGAAACTAGTATCCAAATATTTTCCAAAATCACCTAAAGAGCCACTGTAGTTTGTACCATTGCTAAATGCAAGAGGACCTAAGTCATTCTCTCAGCTCTTGGTTCACCTATAGATAAACTACTGCAAATAGTATGGGGGTTTTCCCCCTCCAATATCAAGTCTCAAACTTTTTTTTCTGACTGAAGGGGTATCGGGGGCTGGTTTAGACTCAGTTACTTTGCGAGATTCCCCTGTCTTTACCACAAAGTACTGTGTATTAAAAAACATTCTCTGTAACGCTCTAAGCTGGTATTTGGGTGTTCTGCCCAAGGGAAACAATGGCTCACCACACGACTACACAGCAGGAAGGAAGTCACTCTGTACCACTGATGTAACACATACCCCTCTCCAGAGTCATTTGGGACCCATCTGACTGCTGACACAGTTGCAGCTAACCAAGTGTAAATCACCATACAAATTACTTCACAATTTCAACACCAGGTTCTATTCAGATATTTAGTTACACTGTTTCCCATTATTTACCTTATGTGAGCAACTGAGCACTACGGAAGGGTCGGCTGACCGATTTCCAAGGTAGAATTGCAAAGCAGAAACAACAGAAAAAGGACAGCAAACTTCACTACGGACTTCATCCTCCTGCCCCTATGAATTCACAAGGATGAATAGCTTGCTGAATAGGGGTTGCTTTAACAACAACAAATCTACAATTAGACATAGAAGACAAGGATATAATCTTGTTTAAGAATCAATGGTCTGCATACCTGATTATGAAAGAAAAATACTTGGATATAATTCAGTAATCAAAAGAGCAAAGATACAAGCCATAGTAAAGTAAGAGGAAAAAGAAAGCACTTGAAGAGTGGTGTGTTGTACATATATTTCATTTTTGGCTCACTCTTTCCCCCCTCTCATCTCCACTGAAAAATGTTTCATACAAATAGCAAAATATATGCTTCCCTAAGACAATTTTTTGTTGTGTTATCCAGCAGTACCATCTATATGAGTCATGCTAAGTTCAGATTTACAGTAATACTGAGGAGAATCCGGGAGACAATCTTACCCATTCTATTAATTAATCAGGTCAAAATATGAAAACAATGAAGCACTTTTTCCAGAGTGCCTCAGGGAGACTGCTGGTGGGAAATGCACTTTTGCTATTAGACTAGTATGAATGGTGCTGAATCAGTTACACCTTCATATTTATGACTTCCTGCTGCTGCAGAAGCCACCCTCAAAACAAAATTTATGTACTGTTAAAGAAGCAACGAAGTAATACAGTTTTATAATTAATATGTTTCCCCAGAAATCCAGATTACAATTCAACCATTCTATACTCCTGTCACCTTTGCTACCTTAACTCAGTCTAGCGTACTAACAACATATGCATTTAAAGTGTTATCTGTCAACTCTCATCTCTCAGAACTGGAAGAACTTGTTGGTTTGCTGAGGCCTCACCTCAGATCAAGGATACGATGCCCTTCCAGGGGACAGAGTACAGTCATTATATAACTTCAGCTTGAAGGCTTTCACATCCCTAATCCTTTTACTGTAAAACAGAGTGAATGAAAACTTGAGAGCTGAGCTGAAAATGTTTGCAAGGTCCTCTAATAGCTGGAAGCAGCTAAAGCTGTTTCAGATCACAAATGTGATGTCAGTGACTGAAGCAAACATCTAATGCAGTAATGCTTAAGGTTTGGAGCCCTCTGTAGCCACACTAGACAAGGAAAGACAGTCCTCATTCCAGAAGCCTTAAAATCTAAAATGCCAAAGATGAAATTACTAGCCATAAGATACATAGGCAGTCAATGTTGAAATCTGGATTAAAATTCAGTGCTCTCAGTGCCCTGTTTAATCTACCCCTTTGTCAGAAAGACACATGAGACCACTCCACTAAAATCTGTGCAGTGGGACTCTGATTCAACACAGAAGCCTTTGCTTTGAGGATAATTGAAGAATTGCTTTGTTTTGTCTTCCTATGTAAATTTGCCATATGGGCCTCAAGCTATGGTAATGACAGAAAAAGTTGAGGAGTTTGATAATTCTTGGTTTTAGAAAGAGATTAAGGTCTGGCAGCTGGCAAGTATGAAGCAGAAAAATTCAATCTAGCATGCCCAGCTGCACTGTGGAAGTAGGATGTGCCAAAACAGACTCTCTGCAGACAGGGAAAGCTTGTTCAAGAATTGCCAAAAGTGTTCAGGTACAGAATGTCACATAAGATTAAGAAAAGGGAGCAGCAAAATTAAAGCGGCACTTTAAAAAGGTGGAAGCAGGTTGAGACATGAAAAGTGCAATAATGGCTCATGTAAGGTACATAAAATATGGGTACATAAAAGAAGATTATCTTAGTAAGGAAATTATCTCTTTGAATGACTATGGATAGTCATTAGGAATTCATTAGAGAGTGAAAGAGAATACAGTCCATAGCTTTACTGTCTAAGCAATCTTCATAATTGCACACACTGCACAGTGTTCACAGTGTAACAACTCTTTTGAGTAGTGATGTCTAAGAGATTCAGCCAGGTAGAGCTCCAGAAAGAAAGAAATACCTTTTCATCCTCAAGAATACTACATTTTACAAGAGATGACAAATTAGCAAACTAAAGATGTGAAGCCTAATTGAAAAACATAAAATCAAGATGGAAAGACATAATAGAGTTGGGATGATGAGCATGTTGAGATTATACTCTTTTTACATATGTGTATAAAATACATGCATTTATACATACTTTATACATGATCTAATCATATACAAAGGCATTTCACATATACACATACTACTGACAAAAACAACTGAGACGATGCAAAAAAGATTCCTTTTCACTGATTTTTTTTCAAATTCCATGTTCCCTTCAAAAAGGCATTGCAATATTCATTGAAATATTTGAACTAATTCCTGCTGACAGAATTTGATCCTCTTCTTTTTCTCATATAAGTCATTCCTGAAGGATTATTTCTGCTAGTGTACTTTGCTGACTTCCTCACACTGAAATTATTAGCAACAGCTGTTCAACTATAATCCAAACCACTGTTTGCCCAAATGAAAAATGGACTTGTAAACTAGAGAAATTTAAGGCAAGAATGCATACTGGTCTCAAGGAACCTTGAAAACACGAAAAATCCATCAAATGTGCAGGAAAAATCAGTCCTTGGCTGCATTGCAGACTCAGAGCTCATGAACTCTGGTGCTTTGCACAACAAAAGCTTGGACAAAAAGTACTTCCTTCTTTTTGGGTTGTCCTGAACTAAAAAAAGCTGCAACTCATTTAAGATTTCAGTAAATTTCTAAAAAGTCCCTAAAAGGATTAGGTAATTTAGTTGAAATACAGAAATGATCTGTCCTGCTGCTCCGTTGGAAATGATAAAGTTGACTCTTGTTCCCTGCTTAACACAGGGACTATGGAGTAACCCTTGCCCTGAAATGAACAGTGTTCTTAAATATATCTCATAACTATGAAGGTACATACACTAAAAAAAAACATTCCTGAACAAGTAATACAGCTGTAAAATTAAACAAATGTGTCTCAACTTTACAGACAACTCACTAAATTGACAAAATGAGCAGAAAACTTTCTTTGATGAAATTTTCAGTAATTGCTCTCTCTGCTGCTCTTTGTGGATGAGTTTAATTCTGTTGAAGAGTAATCCATTAAAGCTAGAGGAGGGAAGTGCTGGTTCATTAAACAGCTAAGGAGGTGACAATACTGAGCTGGAGCTTCCAAATCACATTTGTGTGCCTGTTAAATTGATCTACTGAAAATACTGTTGTCAAAACAAAAGAACAATTATTATAATAGAAAACAACTAAACAAGAGGAACTTCTAAGACACCTATGAACCTTTCAGAAATGCAAGTAATTTGCTTTGACTCCTAAACATTGGCCTGGAAAGGATCTCCATCTGGGCATACTTGCTATTGGGTTTCAATTGCTTTGCTTGTAAATACAACCCTGACAGAAGAGAAAAACATTGAGTACTGAAGACACTGTGAAATTTAAAAATTGATTTGCTCTAATGGATCTCTTTTCAAGATAAAGTAGAGGAGAGAAAAGCCATAGTCTGTAAACTTTTTAAAACTTGTGGAAAGGAGTTTCTCAAGTGAGCTGGCTCAATTAAGACTCTGAGGACTAAGCTTTCTCATTATAGAGATTGTGGTGTTTTGTGGGAAGCATCCAGGTGGAAGTACAAAGAATGCAAGATCAGTTCTGATGGCACACTGCAAGTATCTGTTTATGTTGCAGTACTTCTACTCCACTAATGTGCTTTATTCTATACTATTTTGTGGCTGGAATGATATTAAGGGAGAGGAATCCCATTACTCAAAGGGTCTTTTCTGTAGAAAAGTTTATGGAATTTTCATATTAGTTCATGAAAGCATTAATAGCCATTTCTCTGCAGGTTTGTTTTGTTTCTTCTACCCACCATCACAAAATTCCACAGTAAGGGAGTAGTTTGCTAAAACTTGGCATTCACTCAACCAGCTCTTTTCTGTTTTGTTCATCATCATGCTACAGCAGCAACAAAAAAGATATGTGACATTCCTTCAGTTTTCTCTATGGCAGCAGCCTGATGGGCCCTGTAGTGCTATTCCTGCTTGTGTGCCATGCTGCAGCACACATGGAGCAAACAATGTATTTCCCTAGGAATAAAATACACAGTGGCAAACTGTGGGTTTCTCAACAATAAAGTAGTACATGCTGCATGACTTCTTTGTAAGCATAGGTTAGAACACACACTCAGAAACTGGATTTTGGGATAGGACTATTTCTTATGCCCTCATAGCACTTTACTCAGTTCAGTCATGAACAGAATTTTTGAGTCCATGTAATATTACAGCAATTTACTCCCCAAAACTCTAACTGATGCTCTTTGTTGTGGTTTAAACCCTGATGAGAACTAAGCCCCACACAGCTGCTCGCTCACTCCCCCCACAGTGGGATGGGGGAAGGATGGGAAGAGTAAAAGTGAGAAAACTCGTGGGTGGAGATAAAGACAATTTAATAGGGAAAGCAAAAACTGAGCACACAAACAAAATAAAGAATTCATTCACCACTTCCCATAGGCAGGCAGGTGTTCAGCCATTCCCAGGAAAGTAGGGCTCATCATGTGGTTACTTGGGAAGACAAACACCATCACTTTGAACATCATCCCTCTTCCTTCCTTCCTCTTCCCGCAGCTGTGTATACTGAGCATGATGCCATACAGTATGGGATACCCCTTGGGTCTGTTGGGGTCAGCTATCCTGGCTGTGTCCCCTCCCAGCTCCTTGTGCATACCCAGCCTCCTTATTGGTGGGGTGGGGTAAGGGGCAGAAAAGGCCTTGACCCTGCTTAACTGCTGCTCAGCAATAATGAAAACACCGCTGTGTTTTCAATGCTGAATCCCAAATTTAGCCCCATACCAGCTATTGTGAAGAAATTAACTCTACCAAAGCAAAACCCAACGCATACTTGCTTCTAAAAAAATTGACAGGCTTATACCTTTTTGTGGCAGTGTGAGGCTTTCAAGAATCCAGTGACTTTACTCAGAAGACTTGCCAAACACCTGTATTTCCTCTAGAAAACAGTGGGAGCTGGAGAAAAGGAGTTGGTCTTCTGAAAAGAAAACCACCTCTGTACAATGCAATAGCTGCTTCAGCATTGCCAAGTGACACTAAATCCCAGTGATGCAGGTGCTCAGAGAACCTTCTCTATGCAGAGATATCAGCAGGATGTAAAGAAGCCCTCCAATAGTTTTTGTTCTACTCTTTCTCCCCATTAGTTACAGCTACTTACACTTTTCAACCTCCAGATCTACAAATAATATTCGAACCCAACATGTAAATGAAAGTGTTTGTTTAAACCCTTTCCCACAAAGATGAAATTAAAAATGCTCTGTAAAAAAATTACAAATCTGCTAATCCTCGCCAGTAACCTAAGGTTAGTAGAAAAGCTTAGTTAAACACATGCAGTAATTTTCTTAATCAGCCAGCACTTCAGAAAGACAGATGCTTCTGTTTATGTTCTTCTATTATCAAGTCCTTTGGTGTCTGAATAATTCTTATGCCTATCCTAAAACTCCATTAACATAAATTTCTTCTGTATTATTCTGCCTTTTGTGACAGATAGTACAAGTATTTTTATTTGGTTGGTTAGCTTATCCTTATTGGCCTTGAGACTCAGTATTTTATGCATTTCCTGTGTCTTTTATCCAACTGTAGTGATCAAAAATTAGGAATAATTACACCATGTGTGTGAAAATCAAAAGAATTAATTCAACAGTCTTGAAACTTCTGTAGGAAACCCGCTGCTGCAACTGGCTTTTATTTAGCAAATGTTGTCTGTTAGTTAGAGCCTTCCAGAGGGACATATGCAAACTGAATGTAAATCACAGACTGGTTGAGGCTGCCGGGGACCTCTGGAGTCATGAGGATCAACACTCCATTCAAGCAGGGCCTGCTAAAGCTGGTTGTGCAGGACTGTGTCCAGACTGCTTTTGAATATTTCCAAGCATGACAACTCCACAACCTCGCTGGACAGCCTATTTCAGTACTCAGTCACCCTCACAGCAAAGTGTTTCCTGATGTTCAGACAAAATCTCCTGTGTTTGTCTGCACCCATTGCCTCTGATCTTGTCACCGGGAACCACTGAAAAGCCTCTCACTCCGTCCTCTTTGCACCTTCAGGTATTTATATACACTGTTTTTCCCAAGCTTTCTCTTCTCCAGGTTGAGCAATCCCAGCCTTTCCTCACAGGAGAGGTGCTTCATTCCCTTAATAATCTTCAGAGCCCTTCACTGTGCTCTCTCCAGTATATCCATGTCTTTTGTACTGAAGTCCAGAATTGGACACAGCACCCTAGTGAGGTGTCACCAGTGCAGAGTAGAGGCCATGGAGCAACTATGAGGCTTGTCACATGACTCTAAGTTATATAACACTAGAATAGCTAGGACAGAAATAAATTTGAAATTATATGTCTGATTTCATCAATGTTGCCTAACCATGAAAACCTTATGGGGAAAAAAAAAACTGAAACAAGACAGATCTGGTTTCATAGATCATAGATTCCACAGGTTAGTCTTTTATATTTATATTCTTGTGTCTGGTTAAACTAATTAACTATCTCAAATCTCTATTGTTGTTGGACCAAAAGACTCAATTCCTATGCCTTTGATTTGCATTTTGGTTAATGATGCTGGATACCAGACAGACCAAGTTACCACCGTAACAGCTTCACTCAGATGTAAGAAAGGCTTTCCCTCATGTCCTGAAGTGCATTTCTCACAAAGTATCATTGTGACAGTTGAAGCCTAAAGATTTTAGACACTGTCATGGCACTAGGAATTATTTCTTTTTTGACTATGCTCTCTTGAGCAACAGGATGCTGAATGTCATCCTTTCTGTCTTTTATGGAGAGTTTTTCTGTAATTTTGTAGTGCAAGTGTGAGTAACTGCAAAAGATTTATCCAGAAAAAAGTTTTAATCTTGAAAGGAAGACATTTATTTTTCTGTTCTCTACATCCTCTGTTCTTTTTTTATTTTACTTACTGAAAAAAACAACCCACAGCTACTCTTCTCTTAAGTAAAGCAGGAAATCAGGAGAAATGTGCAAAATTTAGCTGAGTATAGATTTAGACAAAGTACTCTACTCCCAGTTTGAACCCTCATGACCCCCTTATTAGAATATCAGCTCACTGTGTATCTATTCTAGCAAAAGTCTCACTAGGCATCCAGCATGCAATCAACTTTTTTCTTCTTCAATTGAGTAGCTATTTGAGACACACAAATGACAACAGAACTCTAATCCATTGCTGTCTATTCTTGAAATCATGGATAGAGTTAAATAATTCCTCAACAGAGTGACTAGGCTGCATACCAGCAAGATTACAAAATGCAAGGCTGGTATCAACTTTCCTTGGCCAACATTTCTGAAGTGCTTCAAAACCATTAAACCCAGGGAACAGCTTTCCAATCACCCTGAAGCCAAGCACTTTATTCTGCTAATAGATTATCAAAGCCAAAATATGTGCTGTAGCTTACCAAACTAGCTACTAATCATATTAATCTGCAAGTCTTCTTACACTGACAAGCTTATGTCACAATTAACAGATGAAAAACCAACTACTTATTAAAGCTATTGCAATCAGGACCAAGCACATGTTTTGTGACCAAAACTTAACTGAATCAATGCCATTTTCTCATTCATCTTTCAGTGAAGTCTGGATACAGCCATCACTTGCCTACTTCACAATCCTCACTATATGCAATGGTATTCCACAAGACTACAAATGATCCTTGAAATAATTAAGCTTATGGACTAATAAGACTGTTAAATATATTACTTGTATTCTATTACAGACACATAAGTTTGTATTATCTTTTATCAAGAACCACTAGAACATCATAATACACATTTCTATATTCACAATACAGAGTACATTCTTAAATCTTCTTGTTTAAAAGGTACTGTAAAATGTAAGGAATTTTATATGCTTCACTAGTCTTCACATTCTACCAGTGCCTAATACTGCCTTCTGTTTATCTCTACATATAGTACAGAAAATATATGAGAAACAAATTTCTTTCAGCCTTCAGCTTTAAAAACTAATTCACATTAAAATATGACACTCACTTGTAGAGGAATAAGCCAGGTGAAACTAACTGCTCTAGCCAAACTTTGACAGACAGCTTCAATCAGCCTACTTATCCTCCATGTGGAAGGTGTAATCCAGGCTTCTGCCAGCTGCTTCCCTAAAAGGTTCTTCTGCATTCTGTACACCAGTATTGCTAAGGCAACAACTCATTTAGTACAAGTCCACTGTAAAACATGTTGAAGACAGATAAGGATATGGGAAATGCACTTCTCTACTTGTATTTGTAGCATTCTGCTCCTTCTCCAAATCCTGGTAGGGCAGAATAGTTTGAGGCTCAGGCAGAGACAGCAGAGAGTGATTTTAGCAGCAAAATTCTACCCTAGCTTTCTACAGCTGGAGACAGCAAGATCCTCTGTGTCTGGGAACACAGCAACATGCTTGATTAAAGGGACCATACTCCATCACCCCACTGACTCCTGAGCTAGCCAGAGCACAAACTCCTCTGGAAAGCTATCAGGAGTTCTGTATCTTCATTCCACTGCAGGCAAATGGTGAAGGGAATCTGTTTTACTGGTTAGTTGTTTTTTTTTCTTGATACCCTATTGTATTTCTTTCAGGCATAGATTTTCACCCTCTGCTTTGTATTTTTTGGCTGGTTTCACCCTTGGCTTAACTATACCTGGGTTCAGGTTTTACAGCCAAGACTGAAAAGAAAAGCATATTTTATCAGCAGGAATGTGATCACCATAGTTCTAGAGTCAGTTCTAAACTGAAGTTATAGAAAAGAAAGCTACTACAAGCTTTTAGACTACCTACTTTTAGAGTCCTTGTCATTCAGGTATTCCAGAATTACAAATGTAAGCACTTGATGTTGCATTACTGCAACATTGCTCTTCAGGTCACATGTTCTGCTGCACCATGGCTATACCACACTGTAGAATCTTTTTATCTTCCTCGATTTGTTTACACTGCAAACTAAATTTTCCAGCAGTACATAATTTCTTCTGAAGATAAACCCTCTATACTAGCCCTATGCTATCAAGACTGTTCACTATCCCATAAAGCTACTCTTTTAAAAGTGCATGGAATAAAACAATCTATACCTATAGCCTGCTCTTCTTCTGCAGAGTTGTGTAAAGGTAAGTGTAGTACACATCCTCCCCTATCCCCAAAAGCTCAAACCAACTCCCTTTCTCCCATACACTTTCCTTTATTCCAGTGTGGGTAATTAGTTTGTGGGTTATCAGTTAATATACAGAAAAAACACTTCCCTATCTACCTGGCAGTGTTTGGTTAACGGTTGGTCTTTTCCAGCCTCAACGAGTCTATGATATACGTTGATGCATATGAATGAAAAACCTTTATGCATTTAACCAGTGACAGGTTTACTAGTGAAACTATGGAAGCAAAGCATGCATAAACCAGAATGTGAGTAGCTAAACTAATTTTTACATTAAAATATCCATATTTTTATCTTGCAGTGATATTGATGCAACTTCAAATAGTAAGAGTTAGTTCTCATCTTTTTAGTATAACTTGCTTTAGAAGACTTCACTCTCCCAAGGCTGTTTGTTTTGAAAATCTGTTGTTGGAGCCCTTTACCTCTGAAGATTTGATTAGGTTACTGACATAGTATCTTCTCCTTTACTCTGGCTTTACCTATTTTACTATGCCTCACCAAGGTCACACCACAGAGAGGCCAGTATTTGCCAAGATTAGCAAGGCTTCTCCTCCTGATCAAAAGGAAGTTGTTCACCAGTTCCATAATGGCCCTAAGGAACATATAAGTCTTCATTTTCCTTTTGGTTTTCTACTGTATCACAGAACCTATTCTATAAAGACCTTTCTTTTGAAGGAAAAAAAAACCCAAACAACTTTACACACAAAACCCCAAATGAATCAAAAAACCAAACAAAAAAACCCAAAGAAACAAACAAAAACATAAACCACAATATCACACACACACACACTCCCAGCACATAAAATGTATGCTATATAAACTGTATTGCTTGTAAATGTATGCTACAGCACAGAGATCAAAGATTGGTGCAAGGAACTCCAATAGATCCTGCCTGGAGTTCATGTCAATGCTTAGGGTGAATCAGAGAAAGCACAAACACACTACACTGCCACCCTTCCATTGTCAGAATATGACTGTAAATACCTTTATTATTCCCTCTGCAGTCATTATCCGACATGTTGTCTGCAACTGTGTTCTCTTAAACACATGTAAACATGGCATACATATAAAGCTGTTAAAGATTTAAGCACCACTGAGCCACGACATCCTATCATGGCTTTTGCTGTGACATGCTGGGGGACACCACCTCACCTAACTCACAGCAGCAGAGATCCTATGTCAGAGATCAACATTGTAGAACCCCTTGGTGGTTACTGAGGACAAACAGGCTTTTTTGTGTGATCCATTAAGGATTTCAGGATAGTAAGTTATATACCCTAAACCCCCCCATTTCTTTCCCCTCAGCATACAAACTGTAAACTTTCCAGGACAGACAGCATCTCTCTATTCTCCTTAGCAGCATACCAGGCACAACAGGGGTTTCTGACAGGGTGGTGATAAATAATAATGATAAACAATGTCAGCTACAGTAACAAGTAAGCAGTGACCCACCACACTAACAACCTGGATAAAAATACCACTAAGTCAGAACACAACTTCCCTGTGGCAATGAGTCAAAACTCACTGGGTGTTCCCTGCTGAACTTTTATGAAGAGATCAAACTGTGATGAAAGACACGATGTGAGTCAGCCAATAATTCCTCCAAATATACTTTGTTTATTCCCCTTGTCTTCACAGGGATGCACAACTAGCCCAAGTGCCTTGTATTAACTGGACTATTTCCATTTTTGAGTTAAGTGTTAAACTTTTTTCTTATTTGCGTGAAAGGGTTTTTCTAAACTGCTACTATACTTGACTTAATCTGCAACAGACCTGTGAAACCTCCCATGTCTGCATGCACAGTGCAGCTCTGGAGTATTCTATCTTCTTTAATGCCCTCACTAACAATTCCATCATTTTCTTTCCTCAGTCATAATAATTTTGTTCTCAACAAAATTTCTGCATTCACTTTTTTTCCCTGAGTAATTTCTGATTGTTTGTATGAGTTTTTATTCTGTTTCAGAATTTTCTTCCCTTGGAGACAAAGAAACCTTAAAAACACAGCTGTACTGACTTCAGAGTATTTTATTTTGTTTTATATTCTTTTCCTTTTTCTTGATAATTTTTTTCCTGGTGTTATCAAAAGTATATTTTCAAAACATCTATTTTCCCCTAGCATTACAAAGTCCCCACTACTTGCAAATAAGCTGAAGCTTTTAAAGAATTAAGAGGTTTTTCAAAAGAAATATAATAATTCATTCTGATACCATTTATCATCTTCCATTTATGAAATATGTAAGGGCTGTAATATACAGATTTAGATACAATAATCTGTAAAATCCTTAGGTGGTATAAAATTGCTTAATACCACAGAAAAAATAAACCTGCACCCTTTTTTTGCCAGTAAAATTTTGGGACTTAAATTTTTACAGTGAAGATTACTGGTCAACAGTTGTTGGAATGAAAAATTCTCTGCATCAGTCCTCCTTGGTATCAGAAGATAATTAGCAACTCTGAAGCAACTAAAACACACAATCTATAACAACTTTCAGGGCATTACCTTCTTGCATTATTCATACCAGTTTCAAAGGGTAGAGTCTAACAAAAAAATTACCTAAAGATTAGCACTATAAAAATGTGTCTCATGTACCCTCTTTCAGCTCTTTCCTATTTTTCATCAATGGAATGCCCCATAATCTTTTAAAATATGTTCAGGGAAATCATAACATGACTGACTCATATTCAGAGTGGATGTACCTTGTCATAATCCCAAAGATTGTAAGTGATTGGTCTTCAAGAAAACTCCCTCCTCTCTGACAAATTCTTAGCATTGACAAACCAGTGAGGCTGCTTCTATTTCAGTTCTGGAGTTTCTTCTTTTTCCTTTCAATGTTCTTGAAAATAAAAGGCAATATTGTTTTGGTGGGACTTGGCATTTTTAGTATTACAGAGAGGAAAGCATTGGTGTGAAATCACCATTCTCCATTCAAATGCATCTTCCATTTATGAGTATCTGTATGTTTTAATGCAATGATGTATAGATAGAGCTCTTTTTGCTTTGTTTTGGCAAAGGGGTGGTGGGAGGAGGTGACAGGAGTGGGGCTTGTGTAGTTTTCCCTGCCATCTGGAATATCAACTGGTTCTAATTTTTGTTCTACTTGATATCCATAGAGCTTTTTTGTGTTTCACCTGTGGAAATATGCACTGCCTAGAGTTCCACTGGTATTCGGTCCCCCTTCTTTTCCTCACTTGTCAAGTTGTCACCAGTTTCCTAAATGTACCATATCCTACAGTGTGGAGCAGAAGCATGCTCTATTCATGCTGTTTTGTGCCAGGCTATGCAGATTTCTGTTGTTCTTCCTATTTCTTCTAGGACTTGCTAATCACAGCCAGGACATTCCACTTCCACTTCACTGGATTCCCTCTTAACTCTAATTTCTCTCCTGGACTGAGCACACATGCAATAGGCTCTTGCTTCACTGTGTTGAGCAAATATATTATATTTTTCCTGACTTAAAGTTATTGTCCAACTTACCTAAAAAACCTACCTCAAAAGCCTACCTCCATGTTTTGAGGACTACAAAAAAATGTATGTAATGTCACACAGGAATCTACAACAGACATTTGTGTCAGGTTTTCAATGCAAGAAGGACAAACAAACTGTTGGGAAAGAACAGAAAATTCAAGAAATTCTTACTGCATGAGGAAGAAATCCTTTAGTATGAGGGTGGTGAGG
Organism: Poliocrania exsul; assembly: GCA_035041345.1. Classification (NCBI taxonomy): domain Eukaryota; kingdom Metazoa; phylum Chordata; class Aves; order Passeriformes; family Thamnophilidae; genus Poliocrania; species Poliocrania exsul. The sequence continues at coordinate 9,410,928 of JAWWLZ010000174.1, forward strand.
CAATCTCTGGTTGCCCAGAGAAGTTGTGGCTACCCCATCCCTAGGAGTGTTCAAGGCCAGGTGGGATGGGGTTTTGAGCAGCCTGGTCTAGTGGAAAGTGTCCCTGTCCATGGCAGGAAGAGGCAGGGAGAAATAGAACTAGATGATCTTTAAGGTCCCTTCCAACCCAAACCCTTCTATGATTGCAGCTGCTCTACCTGCTTGCATTGCCTCTTATAACTGTATTTACATCCACCTTCGGGGCAGCAATCTTTCAGCCAGGGAATATTGCTCTGAGCCTGTTTTGTCTGTGGCTACAGTTGGAGGGCTGAGTAATGAATCAAATCAAATACTACATATCAAGCTGTATCTGGCACATTCATAGCCTGTGAATGAAAGCAGCAGGGAGAACTCCTGCAGTGATACATTATACCTATCAAAGTCTACTGTAGCCTACATTCTGTATGCCATTAGAGGTTCAGTTATAAACTATTCCCCTGGACAATTTGGGGGGAGCAGGGTGGATTAAAAAAATGTGATCACAGAATGACCTGAACATGCTGCATATACCGGGTCCCACTCACTCCCCTCCTTCATGATCTGATAATGACCTAGGATTCTTTGAAGTTCTGGTGAGTTTTAAAAGCACTGAGGACTTCTGGAAAGCTTTAAGACTGACCAGCCCCTTGTATCAATTGACAGGAGGTTTTGCATACTTTATTGTGCTACCAGAAATATGACTGTAGATACAGAAAAGTCCAGGCATAGCCTGTCTGGCTGGGACTTAGTTATTCACCATGTGCCAACTAGGAGAATTGTAAACTTCCAGGTTCCTTTAAAATTACACAGCCTCCCCTGAGGAAACTTGGAAAGGTGCCACTAGTTTCAGGGACTAAGAAGTTCAGGATACCCTAGTGCTAAAATAAAGCCCGAAGCGGATTCCTGGAGGCTTATAGTAAAGATTCTCCAAATTCTGCCCAGCTTCCCCCACCACAGGTGAGTACTCTGACTGGCCAGATAAAGCACAGCTCCAAGGCTGTAACATCTTTCACATTGAGATGCACTGACGAGCAGGTGAAACAGAAGACGCAAAGCAGAATCCTCTGTGTATCTCACCTAGAACTGAAGAATCTGAACTCAGCCCAACTTCCTACAAAATGGTATCTAATCCTAAATCATAGAGCAGCTATGAATTTTAAATGCTAACATTTAAATTTTACCAGCATGGAGCTGATGAAACAGGCACAATCTCTGTACGTGTGTTTTAATGAAATAGATTAATAGATGCCGCAATGTTCACACATAAGAGGAGCTGCTATTCCTATTTCTCAAAATTTTACATACAAAGAATTTTAATACATATGCATAATGCCCTCCGTATCCCACTTCTAGCAAAATACACGTTTAAAAAATTCAATACATGTACTTTACTCAAGTGATCTACCCTAGATAATAGAACTGAGGCCAGGAACAGTCTAATTTTGAGTTGTAAAGTGTTATTAGTATTTCTGAACTACTGCAGATAATATATTAAGCAACATTCTAAGCATCAAATCAGTTGTAAAATTTTATCTTAAATATGTGCACAACTTGTTTTTGGATGAGAATTGCTTTGAGGGAAGCATGGAATTTTATTCATAGGAACCTTGCGCATGGAATATCTGCTAAGAGCAAGAGTGTCATTAGTGTAACAGTATATTGAAACCTTTTGGAAGAGAAAGTCTGTCTCACTTTGCTACAAAGAACAATTAGAAATAACAATACTGACTTTGAATAAGTTCATAGTCCTGTTTCATCACACTGTTTTGCATCATTACAGGAGAGATCTGATAAATGGAAATTTTTTGCACTGCTATGCACAATACTCAAAGTGGTAGAAGGCTGACATGGAAACAAAACATGGGCAAAACATAGCTGAATAATCACCTATTTCCTTACCACTTCGGCACAGTGGTAAGGAAATGAGGAAAACCAGCCTTATTACCATGTTTTTCCTAGCAACTTACAAGAAAAAATACCAACCACCAGAAACCTGCAGTCACTGGAAATGTCTTGATACTGTAAAGATGTGCACAATTGGGCTCCTTTTTACTTTGCAAAGCCTCTTTGAACCAAAGGTAGTGTAGCCCTTCAGCACAGATGAGAAGCAGGTGGTATGCAGGACAGAGAAGTGTGTTAATAGCTTGTAATCTTTCTTTCTAGATTTTTAGCCAGAAGTAAATGTGTTAGATGGAAAATGAGTTGTTATTCCTACATTTCAAATTCCATGTTGCTATTAATTTGACCCTGTTTTCAGCATTGAAGATGGAATATCATCTCCAGAAGTCCCCTTCCAACCTTAACTGCTCTGCAAGTCTGTAATTCACTGCTTTTTAATGAATATTGATATTTTCCCCTAGGTCATTGTATTTAACTCAAGTTGTTAGATTACACATTCTATAATCAAGAGACAGGTAAAATCAAAAGGAGAGCAACATTTTACTGATTCTACAGTCCATGCAATTTTCTCCTTAATTCCTGGCAAATTATTTTCTACTCATGCCAATTTTGCCCCTGCCCAGTACTGCTGTGGTTCTGACTACCTCACCACACTTGTTTTATGCTGTCAAAACTGAGATATTAAAGATGTGTGCTTGCATTGTTATAAGAGGACAACTTTCCTATCTTTCAGCCTCAGACTTAAATACCCAAGTTCCGGAGAAAATAGGTGGAGCTTCCAAAACCAGCGTGTCAGTATTCTAGACTAGGAACTTATCTCTTTCTGTTAAGTAAATAGAGGACATAGACTCCTAATCTTTACTAAATTTTGTACCTGAAGTTAAAATGCATGAGTATCTGTCCAAGTTCCAAGTCAAAGGACCAGGAACAATTTGATTTGAATCCAAAGGAAGGTATAATTTGCTTTGAATCTTATTCTGGTTTCATTCAGCAGATGTGGTATTGATCGACTGCACAGCAAGGGTAGCCTGCTGTCTTCTTGACATGAAGTTCCACTTGGATTTTGAATTAAAAAGACTCATTCCTCCATTCCTTTTTCTTTACTCATTACCTCAGGATGTAAAGCATCAGCAAGTAAATCTGGGTCAGAAGAAACAATAGGAAGACTCATCCCCTCTCTACAAGAGCCTTTGCAATCAAGCTGCCCCTTTGAAACATATTTCCCAGAACAACTTTTTCTTTTCTCTTATACAAGTTGTAGCTCTTAGAAGTTCAAATACAAGAGTTTATGTTTATCCAGGGGGATGGAATGACACTACCCCAAAACCATGAACAGCCTGGTGAGAATTCTTAGACTGAAAGCTCCAATGCTTACTGTGTGGATAAATAGAGAATGAGCACAACATTCTTTTTAATGTATATATATGTTAAACCTTTTTAGAAAGATATGAGTAAAAGTTATCTTTTAGACCTCAACTAAATGCTTAAATAACCTTGCTTATTTTTGAGATCTTTAAAAGGATGATAATTGTATATCCCTTGTTTATACTGATGCCTCCTGTCCTTGCAACTGGAAAAAAAAAAAAAAACAACCCAAAAAAACCCACAACCAAGCAAAAAAAACCCAAAACAAACCAACAAAACATCACTGATCATCATGGATAGCAAAGACTTCCTGTGATCTTCTAGAAAAGAGCTTAAGTGAAAGCAACCTTTTGCCTGTTCTGATACATGCAGTTGCTCAGGCAAAGCCCAGAACCTTAAAGATCACATGAGGAAACAGAACAAAAATCTTACAAATACATCTCATTGTTTGGTCTCATAGCTGATCTTTGCAGATGACATCAATGACCAGTGCTAGGCTGAACCATAGTTTCTCAGGTTTCTTATGTTCCCATCCTAAATTGCAACACCCCTTTTTCTTGCACAGGCTGAGCACCATACATGTAGCATGACACTCTCCCCTGAAAGCAATCTGGTATACCTTTACATTACCTAGAAGCTTCTTTCTTTTAATACTATTTAAAAGATTGAATCTCTCCAAGGTGTCTCATTCAGTAAGTTATTACCAAAAGCATCAGCTTCAATCTCTTCTATCACTTCACTCACAGAATATAAGAAAGGAGGCTAAGAACTTGAATTTCAAAGGCTGAAATCCAATTTTCTTTTGGTAAGACTTCTCTAGAGTAACTGGCCATCTTGTAAGGGCAAAGGAGAGAAAGGCAGGCAATATGAGATTGCACATAACTCACAAAGAAAATTCAACAAGCTTAATGTCCATTTTAGTCTCCTCTGAAAATGCTAAATGATGTTGCTCATACTCAGCTCTGGGCTTCAGACACCTAAGTGAAGTTCCAGCCAGCCACACTTTTTGCCAAAGATAGCACTGGGATATGAAATGTGGCCAGAGGCCAGATCTGTTATCACACTGCACCTTCCTCTGATGGTAATCAGTCAGAACAGCTGGTTAGCTCTCTGGAGCTGGATGGCTTGTTCCAGGAGCTTGGTATTGGTCTTCAACTCACTACAGCATACAGGTCCAGAAAATGACACTCTCTTTCCTTGAGATAAATAGTGCATAAATGAGGCGTTACGAGACCAGGACCATTCTGGTGGGCAATCTCATTCACACCAAACACTCCTCTCTTTGTCCAACTTCTACCCATCCTTTTTCCCTACATAACTAAGCTGATCCAAACTGCTGCCTCAATGAGGGTTGTAGTATCCTCCTGTCCCCAGAAGGAACAATCCAGCTGTTAGCATATGTCAGCAACTGGAGTGCACCAACAGGCTCTGCAAGCTCTGAGAGGTTCAGCCACCTCTGCTGCTGCACCAACTGTGTAACCTTGGATGAAATTGCTGTGAAAACCACTGAGAAAGAGCTGTGAAAGAAGTAGCTGTGAGAAATCCTGTCTATGAGAGTCTTTTCCCCCTGACTCATGAGGTGCAGTGAGCAAATATTCACATGGTCATGTTATGCAGTCTGCAATGGTAAGGAAGGGCTTTGAGACACACATACCTGGATCCAGTTCTCTTGTTACAGGATGAAGTTAATTACATGAGACTGGAATAAGATCTTGTGAAGTGCACTTCCGTTTTTAGCAGTTTTTTCCTTCGTTTAAAAATTCCATTCACTTCCACTAAGTTCCACACTACATTTTGCCATTCCCCAGTGCTTTTTATACTTCCAAAGCACTATACATGGAACTAATTGCTTTGCAACCAGAAAGGTCACCTAAGGACTGGGCTCCCAAAAGCAAGTTCATTTCATTTCTTTAAAATCTAACTCACATAATGAGAAATTTTGCTTTGTAAATTTAACCTTAACAGACCTCTTATAATATATTCTTCATGAATTAATATTAACTGTTTCTCTAAATTGCTCCAGACATGAGACAAGCTGTTTTCATTCTGTTCTGAGTCTAATGGACTAGGGAAAGCTGTGATTTACAGTCTTCAGCTGCACTGAAATCATTACTCTAAAGAATTTATCTACTTACACTATTAATGCTAATATTTGTACTGCAAAAGCAACAGAAACAAATACTGTCCTTAGCATGAGCTTCTCTGCTTCTACCTTCTGTCCCTCTCAACTCTGGACAGTACTGTCCTCAAACTTGCTCTCCAGAGCTGCTGTCCTTTTTTTACCTCACTATACTTGCTGAATATAGTGTGAATACCAGCATGAAAAAAACTCATAGGAGCTCCCATACAAGCTACCAACAACTGCATTAAGGACCAGAAATCCAGATACACAGTGACATCCTGGTGCTGGCTTCTGTACAAACAAAAGCCAGGGAAGGATAAATTCCACAGCCAGAGTTATGCATAGACTGAACAATTCAGTTAGGCTCCATTATCATAAAGGCTTTTCAGATATCAAACAAAGACTTTCATGAAAACATGAACTGCAAGAGAAGTTCTCACCACACTTTCTTTTAGGAGAAAAGTATTCAGCAAACTGGGAGCCAGTGAAAGATGAACTCTGATGTAAAGAGGTTTATTGATGTAAGTGAAGGGTGAAAATTCATTAATACCTTTCTCAGAGTATTTGTGTTTGAAAAGAAATGGCTTAAAGACAGTTTCCCTTAGAGGCACAGAATTGGATGCATTAGAACTACATGATGTAGGGGCATTGAATTGTAGGGCCAAGGTTTTCCATTATTTTTGCCATTTTGTCAGCCATACCCTTTTGGTATACTACAGTTTTAAGTGTTCATGAAAATAACTTGTCACATGAATTCTCCCCTTGTGTGTACTGTGTATGGGGGTGTGTGCTTTATACAGAAGAAAGGAAAGAGCCTCACAGCAGCATCATGTTTTTACTCTATGTACCACACTACTGTTTTGCCATACTGCTTTCTCCTAAGATACTTACACACATACCAGAACCTTTAAAAATTATTTCAGTTATGAATAGCTTCCACAGTACAGTCATGCTTACAAATTTTATAGAGATGTGTGATCTGACTGCAGAATACATTTTTGATTAATCAGACCTCAGGTTTTAATAATGAAACAGCAGGTGGGGTAACTTCAGAATTAAAACTCTTAACAGCCTCAGAGTAATACAGTCAAATATAAAAGAGTTCAAAACATCTCATTTGCATTTTTGAAAAACATCCTCAACAATTTACTCTGCATTTCTGTCGTCAGAAGAAGGTGATGTTTCTGTCAGCTGACAAATACCTTGTTCTCTTGCTGCATTTCACATCTTTCAAGGGAAGGCACATCCTGTCTCACATGACAAAGGGTTACCTTTCACTCAGGAAGTACCCACAGAAGTACCACTACAGGAGCAATTTCTGGAGGGTGTAGGATATTGTCCAGAGACTGCACACCTACTTTAATCAGCTGTTAAATATTGGGTATTTCCCATTTGAGGAGACTATAAGAAAATAAGTTAAAAGGTTTGTCAACTTTGCCATTTGAATGATCACCTTTTGTTCCCATGAACATTTCTGAGCCAGTTGTGTCCTTTCAATTAGCAGCAGTTCAAAAATTGGGATATACAGAGGGGTTTTCTTGTTTGGGTTGGGGGTTTTTTGTTTGTGTTTTTTTTTGTTTTGGTTTGGGTTTTTTTTTAGCAAATCTCTTCATTTATTTAAAGAGTTATTTATTTTAAAAATTAGGTTTACACATCCATGCTTACTGTAATTTATACTAGTCTGGCTTAAAGTGCCATGAGCTTAGCACTGTATGACAGCAATAGAGGCAAGTTAAACTTGTGGCTCAAAAGCCATCCTAGTGAGAACAGAATCAGTTTAGATATTGCATCAAAGTTTAAGATGTTTACAAAACAGTGACCCATTTTTTTCCTAGCTGAAAGGAAGCTTTTGCCTCAAACAACAGTTGCAGAAGCCTTTCCAGGTCTAAACTGCTGCATCACATATGAAGGCACTGTGACTTATCCTTAGAATTTGTTTTCTCCTACTTCTTTCTCATTATATATGATGACAACCCTGAGAAAAATGCCAACAGAGTCTAGAAAGGACCTCAAGAATTCAGGAAAATAAAGAAAACCCTTTGTCAGTTCTTTAAGATAGCTCAATTTCTTCCCATAATCTGACAATGAAAAAAAAACCAAACAAAAAAAACCCAAATTAAAACAAAAACCAGGATAAACTGAAGAAAAAAGAAGTGGGAGTTTAAAAGCACAGCACCATAATTTCTCTCAGACACAGAAGCAATACAACCAGCCCACACACTTTCATGAATCAAAGCTTAATGATTTACTGTGTTTACATGCCTTGCTGTAGCCCCATAAAGCTGATGATCAGTGATTGACAGTCCCTGTCCTGAGCAATGGAAAAACATGGAGCAGTTCTCATGCCAGGATGTTCCCTTTATGGTATGAAAGGACTTATGTAATTGGTGGACAGGGATTTTCTAAGAATTTTCTCTTTGAATGGAAGAAGTTGAATTCTTTGCAGAGCTATCCTAACATATTCTTTAGGATAGGAGAGGTTATATGTGTGATTGACCAGACCAACAAATGGAAACAGGCTCTCTCCTCTTTCAGGAGACAGAACCCCTGCATTGACCCCAAGATCCCACTGTAGGTAGACATTAACTCTGTTTAGAGCACACATGTCTACTATGCCCTGACCAGCTGCAATTGCCCTGCCACATCAGATCGAATGTTACACAACCAGAGCCTTAGATATAAGAAAACACAAGTAAATTCTGTTAAAGTGGGAGGAGACAAACAGTAAAGGAAGGCAGGGATAGTTAATAGTAAGTTTTTGTTCAAGTACAATGTTTCTAGATAGGATAACTGATCTAAGAAGCTCTCTAAAGATGTCTGTGTACAGGTGTAGGCAGGTAGTTAACACCTGTAATACCAGTAGGTCCATTGAAGGATGTGTATGGCTTAGACTTCACTGAAGACCAGTATATTGTGTATATATTTCCCATGACTTTTAAAATACAAGTGTTTACCTCAGCTTTTTCATATACTGTGATCATTAACATGGCTGTAACTTAAGCTGCAACTAGGTTCTTACAGCAAACCTTCAGGTGGGACTCAGGCTTGTGGTTTGTCAGTAATGCAGCCATCCAAAAGAAACTGCTAACAGAGATGGAAAACAGAAATGCACCCAATTTTTCCATTTCATTCATTTTTAAAGAATTGAGAAATTACATCTGAAGGATGTAAAAGGTCCCGCATAAAGAGAGGAATGGATCCAAATCACTATCTAAGTAGGAAAGTTCATTTAATTTTGAAGAATTCTGTTCAGTTCTAATGAGTTCTGGATGTAGAGATGGGAGAAGTGACTGCCAGATGGAATTTATTTCACACTGTCTGAACAATTTTCCCCAGAGAGCCACAGGATTCTGACTACAAGGGGGTAGAATACTAAGAAATGGAAAGGGTCTCATCTGTCCATTGTATCATATTAATTCAGTGGAAATATTCTGTTTTACTTTGAGCTAAGAACACAATTCTGAAGGGGGTTTTGCTAAAACAATATTTTAAAATTTAAAAAAAAAAGGTGTATATTCATTCGTAAAATAACCAAGACAAGTGGTGTTTAAAGGTACAAGCCAATCAAAGCCTGACTAAGAATATCCATGTAATCCATCATTCCACGTTTATCACCTCACCCACATTCTTTCAATATTGTTGTATTCTTGGCCTGCCTAGAGACTGTGAATAACCTCAATTAATTAAAAGGATAAGGTAACTGCAAGACAGGAGAAAAGAGGATGAAAACACTAACTCATTTCACAGATTATCCAGGTGCTGATAGCTTCTAACAGATTCTGGTTATGCAAGAGTCACTGAGAAGAAATCTAAAGGCTCCCTTGGATTTGTGTTACTGAAGTGTCTCTGAGAAGTTCCCCTTTGGTAGAAAAGTCACTCTGCTTAACTGTTTCTTAACCTTTCTAAAGCAACAATCGACCTTGACCTAACTTGGGAAGCTTTTGACCAGACTGGTCAGAAGGTACAAAAAGGTACAGGGAGTAGTAGTGTCACAGGGCCTTCTGGTTTATAGAAAAGCATGGAGACATCAGAGTAGACTACAAAATTGCAGCCAGTACTGCAAAATTTTTGCTTTTTCACAGAAGAGAGCACTCTGGCATTGAATAACAAAAACATGTTTTTAATATAACATAGGGAATCTATTATAGATCTGGAAATTGCATTCAGACCTCCTCAGGAGCAGTCCTTAATTTAAACTTCTGTTGCTTCACCTGTTTAGTGTCTTTCAGGACTGCACATTTCCAATGCCTTTATTTTCCATATTAAAACAGGAATGTAGCTTAGCATAAAATTTTGAATACCTCATGTTCTATTGAAGGCCATTGTCAATATAGTTCCTTTATATCTACATGTGTACATCCATATGAAATACACAGACTATGCTGATGTTGCTACACTTCTTAAAGACAAAACATGTCCTTCTGGCTTCTCCAGAACATCAAAGGTATTTGTCAAAATTGCTGAAAACACATCTCATACACAGCACTCTGGCATTTCTGTGAACACTGGCAGGTCTACATGGCCAAGTGTGACCCTGGCAGTCGTAAGCTCAGCCACAGACCCAGAGAAAGCAGCTACAGTGTTCAAATATACTGCACTAAAAGTATTGAGAACCACACTCCTCTTCAAAGAGGGGAAGACAAATGGAATTATATATACTTTCCCATAAATAACTATTGCAGTAAGTATTCTGAATGCAACATGAGTGTGAAGATCAAAAAAGATAATTGACTCAAGACTAAGAGCATTTCAATATTGAACATTGTGAAAGCAACACCACAGCGTTCCAGTCAGGTTCACAGTTTATCCTTTAGCTCAACTAGATTTGGCACCATAACTTGCAACAAAGCAGGTAAGAAAAAATGTGCCTGTGACCCTCGAGACCAATAGGTGTCATTTTGTAAGCAAAAAGGTTTCCGTGCATATCACATTACAGATGCTGTAAAAAGTCCTCCATATCCTGCAGCTGAATAGTCAGGCCTAATAACACATTTGACCTTTACAAATATACAAGCAGGATGGCAGAAGGGATTATTTTAATCAGATCTGAATGCATATGAGAGGGCAACATGCAATTATATGAGTTAAGCAATTATGTTTCTATGTAAAATTTCAGCAGAAATCAACTTAGGAAACCAATAGAGATTCCTGTTGCAATTGCCATGAAGCACAGTAGCACTTGGATTATAATTTAAAATCCATTTTATGAAACACGCATAGACTTCCATTGGCTAAAAAAATAACCACCTCAGACTGACTTTTAGAGATATGACAACACATATCCTACTAATGAGTGTAAAACTGAACTTCACAAGCACACTGATCTTTGCTGCATGTATAGAGTAGGTGTGCAATTATTTTTGCTGCAAGATTTCTCCCCATCTCTGGACAGTGAGAAGTTTCTGGCAAGAAGCAGGAGCTCCAAATAAATGGTATTGAAAAAAATACACATTCTCAATCCCTTACAGTACCCAAAGAGAACACAGAAAAACTGCTTGTTGAGCTAGTTCTACCATCACAAACATAATCTCCTAGTCCGTCATGAAAGCCTCCCCATACATACGTTAAGAATCAGAATAGAGGACTATTGGATATGCCCCAGGGAGAGCCATGTGTGTGAAGGACAACACTGAAGATGGGAAACAATGAAAAGCAAGGCAGTAATGCCTGTCCAGAAAGAACCAATGAAATAAATAATTGAACCAGATAATAATTCTGCAAATTCCACAGTCTTCAAGAGAATTATAACAAACCATTAACATGGGAAGCAGTTCCCGAGGGGTTGGACAAAATTTTGAAGATCACTGGGAAGTTACAAATGCAAGAAGAACAGGGTACAGGGACAGATTCTCATCTTCATGGCATCTCCTGATGTGGTGGAAACAATTGAAATCCCTGTTGGCAAAGAACTGGAAAGAGAGTTGGCCTATAGGCTGGCAAGCAAGTAGGAGAAGTAAACTTTTAACTACATTCTTTGAGGCTTTTACTTTCTTATTTTAATCAGAGCACTTATCGGGACCTGTCTATCTTCCACCCCATTACTAGAGATATACCTACCAAATTTTTGGTTACCCTGAAATGCAGTATTCCTATGGGATCACTGAAATTAGCATAAACCACACATTAGCTGTTGTTCCAGACCATAAATGCTGATTTTACTGCTTTGCTTCTGCTTTTGATCAAGCTAAACCTAAGTTCACTTTTGACCCTTGCATCATTTCAAATCCTTTTTAATGATTCAATAGCACAAAACCCAGCCATATTGTTTTTTCTTTAGTCACACAGAAATTAATTTGTTTTCTATAGCAACACTATGAAAGTGCTGCTAATATTCTGGGAGACATGAGCTGGCAATTAAATAGATTTTTATAAAATCTGTCATTTTGTTAGCCAAAAAGATGGCTAGAAGAATAAGAAGGACACAATTACAAATACAGGTTAAGGAAAATGTGGCTCGATCAGCTTTTCAGGGTTTTGTTTGTTTTTGTTTTAAACTTTCTGTATTGAAATACCCACCTATTCCAATAAATAAAGAAGAGATATATTAACTACTCATGCTAGACACTATACACGTTGAATCTGAACTAAACCAAAAGGGTTTAAAAGGATAAAAAGGAGCCATACATTAGGCAGGGGAAAAGCCACTGATGGATAACTGTTATCGAACCAGAAAGAAATAATGAGGCCATGGCTTGCAAGTGAAAAAGATGGGTTTAAGAATGATCACTTAAAAGACACAGGCAAACTGCATCAGGATCCTTCCATTCTTTCTCTGAGAATGCAAAAGACATAATAAACAAGAAAGGAGACCCTCAAGTATGTGAAACTAAGAAGAAACAGGAAGTAAATTGCAGCATATGAGACCTGATCTAATCAGGAAACTGACAGAACTGCTTAACTTCCAGAACAGTCTATAGAAATTATGGATTCCTATAGGCAGAAAAGGGTGTAGAGACACATTACAGAAGGAGGGGCAGCACAAGGTGGAGGAAAGATATATGCATGCTGACTGCAGCAGCAATGCCAATTTGAACTGAATTGAAAGATGTATGGTTGGAATAATATGGGAAATTGAAGCAGAGATCCAGGGCAAGATAAGAAGCCAGACCTGGCAATCTTTAATAGGGGAAAGGAAAGAAAAGTTAGAATGGTGATCAAGAAGAGTTTGGAAGATGTACATCTAGATAAGATAAAGATTGCAGAATGATACTGAAAGAAAACAGTTTTCCTGCAATGCTAGGATCATGTTCATGGCTACTTCCTGCTTGACACTAAGAAATGAACAGAAATCCTGTGCTTGGCAAAATAGCAGGTAGCTGAGCAAAATGTGATGAAATGTAACAGTATTTAAAGTCATATTTACAAGATGGCACTGCAAATTTATTTTATTCCCTTAAAGCACATATTTCAGACATATATAAAATTGAGAGATCTGCCTAAATCAAATCCCTTTTAAAAAAAAGCACAGAATACATTTACATTTGAATTGAACCATCACTTGGGAGTGAAACAAGAGACTGAGCCCAGTGCAAGCTCAGAAAAGGAAAGAAGAGTTGCAGAGAGTTTCTAGCTCTGAAATAAAAAAATCCACATTTTGTGTGTTCTGTCAGTCTTTACTGGGAGACCTCAGACACTGGCAACACTAATGGCAAAGACACATGAGACCACAGAGCAATAACACTGCTGTGTATGAATGGGGAGGCAAAGTGGCAAGGGGTTATGTTTTCAAGGATGAGATGTATTCTCTCTCAAAAGGACCAAACCTAATTTTGAACTCACTCTGATGAGAGAAAGGTTAGTGTCCATCAGACTAGGTGGTACCACTCTTATTAGTAGAGCCAAAATAATATTTTGTCACATCTAGATTGATCTGTAACCACTGACAAGTTATTTGAGAATCCCACAGTTTTATTTCAGAAGTCAGGCTCACATTTCATTACTGAGCAGCTTGTCAAGCCTTCACAGTTTGTTACTTTTTGCCTCCGTTCAACACATTCAGCCAAAACTGATGATGAAAGCTATCAAACAGGGCAGGTACCAAAGGAAAAACTTCTACATTTCATTTGACCTGCTTCACATATGAATTTCCCAAATCCCATGTGATAACAAGATTTAGAATGCCTGATTTTCAGTTACAGACAAAAACATGCAGGAGCCCATTAAGACAGTCTTATTGTAGTAATAATTTGCAATTTTAACTCTGGACCTTGCTATTGAGGAAGAACAATGTCAAAAAATAAATTAATTTCATAGAATATCATACATTTATTTTCTTCTTAAATCAAGAAAGGTTTCCCCCTCATATGTTAGAAAAAAACTTTTGACTTATTTTTTTCCTGCCTGTCTTTCTTCAAAATTATACGCTCTGATCAGCATTCATACTAGTTATATTCTTATGCTACAGTTTAAAAAGAAAAGCAAGTCCTCAGTCTGGAGCAGTCCACCTACCAAGCTGCCTTAGAATCATGAGTCTTAGAAACCTGCAAGGGAGAGATGAGCACAATTGCCAGAAAACCCTAGTTTGTCATGCTCTCAGTTGCTTGTCAAGCTGCCAGGCAATTGCCAAAGGCAGAGGAGGAAACCCAGCAGGAATCTGTCAGAACCCAACCTCAGCTTTGCTGAACTGAAAATGGTGTGTGCAAAATGGTCTGATTTCAGCAAACCAACAAATTCTAATGAAGCTGCACAATGGTTTGTTACTTTGAAAGGAAGAACTATGACTGAAGTTGTTCTTTCCTATCTTCCTATGAAGAAAATATTTATGAGAATTTTCCTGGTCTGCCTTTCTCAGGCTAAGTCACAGGCACACCTTTCACAGGTCACCTTCAGAGACAGGAACTTGAATTGTATTGTATAAACAGATTCATCTCCTATCTAAACCAAACATCCTTTTCCTTCCTTGTGTTTTCCATAGATGAGGGGATAATTATTTTGGTACTAAACTATGCTTTCAGTTCATATGTTATGTTTATAACACCAGTGAACTAGACTCATTTAGCTTTTCTGCCAGGCTTTGCCGGTACTTTCATTTGGATTCTTAACCAGGCTCTGCTCTTGGTTGGAAATTAACTTAAGAAAAAACAGCTGAAAACCAGAACCCATGAGCTAGAAACTGAGCAGGTCTTCCATTTAATTCCTTTCCTGATCAGCACTTCTTTGCCTTCTGATTTGCTATTAAGTGGTTCGTGTCAGCTGTGAGGGAAGAAAATTGTGAATAAACAGTGGAAATGTATTCTGAGTGCCAGGGGGAACTCAAAGAGGCTCTGATCTTTGGCTTATCCAGATAGTGACAGTTTTGATACTGAGAACAATTCCTTTTCAACAAGATTGCAAAACAGAAAAATGGAGGAATGATAAAGCAATACAGAGATAATGTTTTCTTAATCTGAAAGGTCCATAATATAAATTTAAGAGTTTCCAGACACCTTCAATCTTTAGAATTGCCCAACTGTTTGAAATGCAACCAGAGGTTTCATGTATTACATTAGCCTTTAGAGAAGACAAGGCACTACAGGAAAAAAACCCAAACCTTGGCACTATCAAATCAGAAACATCTCTTAAGGTAATGCTAATTCTACTAAATAGAATATCTTTGTTAGGACACCAACCTTCCATTAGAGACTTCCATGCTGGCCAAATACTTGTTTATATAGGCCACCAACATATTTTGAAGATCAGTATAAATAATGAGGAGCCAAGCACTGCTCTGAAATCAATGCAAGTAACTCTGAACTACTAAGACTGTGGAATTTGGTTCTGTAAGAAGGCTGGTCCCTCATATGATGGGTGTATTAAGCTCACTGGATGATGCCAGTAATCAATCATTCAATGTTGGTCTGAGCCAAGGGGTGGATTGTGACTGCACCTTCATGATGGAAAGCAGCTCAGGGGAGATGAGCAAAAATTATGAGCTCAGGGAGTAACGTGAAGAATGACCAGCAGTTATCAGAAAGCAAGCTGAAGTTATCTCAGTGCAATGAGGGCTAGGGATAACCTTTGCTTTTAGGTATACTGCTGTCCCAGCACATCACCTGGTTGTATAACAGCTTTTTCTGAGGTCATTAGCTGGGATTGGGGAAGCACATACATGGCTCAGACCAATAAAACCTCTAAAAATTGGAAAACTAAAAAACTTTGAAGACAACAGGCTTCAACCTACATATCAGCGTAAGGTTTCCCTGCCCATGGTAGAGAGGGTGCAAACTGGATGATCTTTATGGTCCCTCCCAACCCAGGTCATTCCATGATTCTATGATTCTTCCCAGTGATTATGGACAACCAGCATCATGTGAACATATAGGGGCTGGTCTTGTGATACTAAATTTGTGTTATGATTTCAGTATATGCTGCATCATCACTGCACTGGATCAAAATCCCTTGAAACTCCAAATACATCAAATGAATAAACTTGATAGTTAATCGTTAAACCATCCTTGCATGGAATACCTAAAAGGAACCTGGTCAGACAGTATTGAACTCTGACAGGTCTCCCTTACTTTCACTTCCACTGAAGAAAGCTGGAAGAAAAAGAACAGTAATGTGGCAGGGCAACCATCAGAGCCTTGGCTTTTAACTGAGCTCCTCCATATGAAAACAATAGTGACAAATGTTGCCAGCCTTGAACTAAAGGCATCAGACATTTCAATGAATGTATCTTAACTACACTTGACTTCATATATTTGCAAAAAGAGGATGAATCAACAGCTGCTACTAAAAAGCCACAGGTTCTTGCTTTTGTTATTTAAGCTGAATCTGACTAACAGTAAACAGAAATTTCTGTATGTTAAAATTATCGGTCTTTTGTCCATTGTCATGTATCTTCAGTGTTGCAGGGATGTTTTAAATCTCTGTCTTGATTAAAATCATTACAGGATTTACTTGAATTTTCTTGCATTTAACACAGAGAAAAAAACCCACCAAGATAAGTACTTGCTCTTTTCCATCTAGAAAACATGAGAACACCATAGAGCAAGGAGAAATTTAGCTGATTTCTTTCAAATAGCACAAAGCCTTGTATTCAAGAAAAATAATGCATTTTACAAAGAGCCTGTAATGGTATAAAAACTTATTCTATACTTCTGACCTGACAATAAGCATGTTAAATCTTTCAGATATTTGATCAAACTTACAGTTTCAGTATTCCTGATTAAATACAGCCTCTGTCTTGCAATTACACTAACTAGCATAGATCCAACATGCCAGCATCAGCACTCACCAGAAAAAGGATTTCTGGAAAAAAAAATTTGAAAAACATGAATTTTTAAGAGGTTGGAAACACATACAGAGATAAATGTGTGTAACAATTCCAAAGATATGTGACAGCATGAAGAGGAGTGGGTTGATGAAGAAACATTGTAATTATAAAACCCTGTAATCTGGAACAGGACTAGCTGATTCCTGTAATGGTGTAATTCTACTGTTTTTAGCATTACACCATGTAGCTATGGTATCTGATTAGGTAATTTACATGGAGTGATTTGACAGGAATTTTAAAATATCCTTACTGCTTTATATATCTGTTAGAAAGGAACATTTCTATTTTACTGTCTATGCAATGAGGCAAGGATTCTTATATCTGTCAGAATATGAATCCAGCAGACTAGAATTTAATTACAAAATATGTGCTACATAAAGACTCAAGTAAGACTTTTTTCTGCAAAGTCCTCCAAACACATTATTTTTAAATTGGAGAGATTCACCCTTTTAAATGTTTAGATTTGTCTAAACCAGTTCAGATTTTGTTTGTTTAGAACTCTGGTCTCCCTTTTCCATTTACTTTGGCCTTCTTTTAACACCACTATAAGACCCTATTTTGTATTTCCATTGCTGTTTCTCCTCCATGATATGTCACAGCCTTGCTTTTCATTAGAAGCTCATTCTCCAGCAGCCCACATTTATGTTCCTTGCTTTGTTTTATCTTTGTGCTTTTCTCTGACTGATCTTACACACATACAGTTTCCCCAACTGTTTATAAACTTGCATCTCACAGTTCTGTTGTCTATTTCTGGCTTGCTCTTTCAAACTAATATTTAACTTTCCTGTACAGATACCTTCTCCAAGGTAGCACAAGTAATTAAAAGGGTTGATATCATCTACTTGTGCAGTTCTGCCTTATGAACTGCTTATATATTCAGTGGAAAATTCTAGCAGAGAGGTTAGGATAGTAAGGATAATTTTGGGCTTTCTCTATCAGCTGTAGCCCAACATCTTAGATTAGATTCCTGGCTTGGAAAACGAACCCTATCCAAGGGTACATTTGTGCTAGCAAATAAAGCAGTGCCAGGAACGAGACATCACATTGTCAATGAGCTTTGAAACCTGTTTTGACTGTTATATTTTTAAGTCTCAAATAGCTTTCCCATGTAGCAAATCACACTCCACTAAACAATTTCTTTGTTCTGGAGACAGCAGATAACAAGGATCATTCCCAGAAAAAACACATCAGCTTGGATTTTGCCCACCTGTTCCTTATGATGGAGGATAAAAACATTTCATAATACAGACACGAGTTTTTCCATGCCAGCTTGTCTCACTCTGAGAATGGTGCAAAGCACATCTAATTTAACTGAACAGATGTAACCAGTAAGGTCACTACTATGTGCTATCAATCCTGCTATTTTAAATGACTTTGGAGTTTACTGAGGGGCAAGAGAGAGCAATACAAGAGTAATTTAGAATAAAATAGCTAAGTGGGTCTTTAATTATTGAATCCTCTGGTGATGTCATTTGGGATCAATGAGGGAATTTCCACTGAACATCACATTTACTTCTCCAAGAGCTTTGTCTTCAATGTCAAATTTCTTTATACAGTTTAACCACTGGAAGCTTATTTTTAAGTGATGGAACCAGGAGTTAGCTACAAAAAGAGCAAACATGACTGATGCATGTGAAACTTTCTATCTGAACTTTGCATGGCAATTTAGTATTCATGAGACAGATGCAGTACATGTTTATTGCTGCCGGCACACTGATAGCACAGTGCTATTTTACACTGACAACACAGCACTTCAGCAATCCAGAATTCAGAGACGTTGCATGGATTCAGGTCGGGACTGTAAATCCTATCTCCCAGGAGTTTCATGCTGAGTAACTGACATTTCAGCAACTCTCCCTCTTCCCTAATACAAAACTGCAATTTATAGAGGGCTTAAGTAATAAGCTCAGCAAACAAACCTTGCTAAATACCACTCTGTCATTCACTTACTTCATAAGAACTCAATAAAATACGTACATCTAATGAGCGCACACAGCATTACAGGCAAACTAAAACTGCATACTGCAAGAGTTTGACAGTCTTGTTGTAAACCAGTAATATCCAGGTGTGGGAAGACCTCAAAGCAAAAATAGTCTTTGTTGTTTCTGCACAGCACTCACACAAGTGTTCAGAACTAGACATAGAAGGGTCAAACGTAGTTGTTTACAACCCACATATTAATGGTTCAGAAATCTCAGTTATTCTATGGTATTTAGGTTTCAAGTTTTCTGAAGCATTTAAGGCTTTCAAAATATTTTCCCAGTATTTAGTTACATTAATAGCTGGATTGCCAGCTGTGGAAAGTGACCAATACTCATGATCTAGCACTATGCTAGAACGACCTTGGCAGTGAGAAACTCTTACAGAGCAGTTAAAATGATCCTTCTGCTGGAGCCAGTGCAGTATCACTGTTTTTAAATTTTGTCAGTAAATGAAACTAATTTTTTCACCTTTCTAAATTTAGCATCTCACAAGGTATGGTCCCAGCTGCACAAGAATCACTTGTCTGCATTTTATCACTAAAGGATTCTTACACAGTTTGTGTGTCACACTATTTAAAAGCAAACCTTATGACAAGGAAGAGGAACGTCTCCTTTCCTGTCTCACTCATTACAGGAGAGTAGGTGAGGCCTGTGAGAAGGATAAGAGGGTTGCATATTTGCCAGGAAGAGTGAGAAAAGTTCTCTGTTCATTTACTTTCCTAGAAGTGGTATGATGAAGGAATCGCTGAACTTTGACAGGCCTTAACTATATTGAACTGGAAGTAGTACCAAAAAAGTCAAGGCTCCTGTAAGAAGACAGGTAAGTCAGCTGTTACAAAGCAAGTAACAGCACTTTTGAGGTGCTGTTTTCTCATTGAAAACCTCGGGAAAAACCTGTTCCTCATAACACTGCAAGCAACTCTGACTTACATAAGCTAAGGAGCTAAGACTTTGGGTTTTGAACCAGTTTACAGCAGCTCCTACAAAGAAGGTTTATATAACAGTAATTTTCCCAAGGACAACCCAGGTTACTCAGTAATAAATTCTATTTCCTTGTGCCAACCTTATGTGTATCTGGTTCTCCAAGACACTGACATTCACCAGAGTTGTATCCTTCCCTAACTGAAACTGTTTCGTGTGAAGAATTTAACAGTCTGTAGGTTCCAACATCCTCTTACAGCAAATATTTTTTAATTAATGACTAAGAACAGTTGGAATTCAAGGAAACCCACAGATGGGGTAGTTTGTGAGAACAGGCACCAGCAAACTATCTGTTCATGTTATCCAAGGGATTCACTTCAGAATTAGCACACATCATCATTTTGGATGGTAGAACCATGAAATACATCAATACTCTTGTCAGTTTAAAGTGGTGTAATGATGTAGTATTGACATAACTACCTAGGATGAAAACAAGATATTTAAGAACATGAAGCTAGCAATAATTTTAATAGTTTCCTTCAGAATCTACATAATTAAGATGAAAATATCCCTTTGAGGTTGCACTAAAACTTTATAGCATAAATAGTTAAAAGAATTTTATGTTTAAAAATACCTTAAAAGCAGGAAGAATTATAACTTGTTTGAATAAATGCCTAATCTTCAGTACAGTTTTAGAAAATGTGAATCTACTTTGGAGTCCAGCATGATACACATGTTCTAAAGAAGCAGCATTCCAGAGACAGGAGGCTGTATTGGCAGATGGCACTAACCAGCAACAGAAGCATTTAGGATAAATCAGCATGTCCTCAGGCTGCTGGTTTTTCAGTGAATTAGAGAGAAACTTTTCCTATTCATACATTTTGGGCTTTGGGCAGTCTGCCATTAAAAACAAAAACAGTGAATCAGTAAAATTTATGTCCCACAATCTGCATGATATTCATGCTAAATCTGTCCTCTCTCCTCATGCCAGCTCCTTTGACACTGCTGCAGGTGTCAACTTTGAACATGACCAAGACAACTGAAGATAAACTGGCATTTTTTTCCTATCTGTGTTCCACACAGAATCCACTGATTGAATGTTTTTCTTGTCTAATAGTAATTAAATTCTGATTGCTTGACTTGAACAAAAAATACAAGAAAACATAAAAGCTCAACTTAAAATTTCATATTAGTTTTCTAGCTAAAACTTTCACAGTTCTCTCATTATTCTGAGCTATTTTCAGCACAAACTAGCATGAGAAAATAATTCCCTTTTGGTCAATCCCCTCCAAACTGAAACTTGGTGTTCATCCTGTTCCCATTCTCTCCACATTTTATTTTAGTTATAAAAGATCTTCAGCAAGTCATTTACTCACATTGCACTTTTAGCCTTGCATTGGTATAAAAAAATCCACAAAACCCCAATGTATTGCTGACTTCATACATATCTAATTATGCATTACCACAATCATCTTTCCATAGAAAAGAAAGTGTCACTCAGCTCTTGGGGTTTTGGGAAGGTCTTTGATAGATGGAATTCTTCCACATTCCTTTTGTTCCTCTTTGGTTCTTCCATGATTCAATCTGAGGGGCCAGAATTCTTCCCTTTTGGAATCCTGACAATTATCATAATTATAAGGTGACTTTGGATGTAAATAATAAGACTTAATGAATCAACTTCTCAAATCCTCCACCTTGTGGTGTTTGGATTTTATTACATTTTCTGCAAAAAAACCCCATAGATACGGATTTAACAAATTCTCTTTAGAAGCCATTGTGTTGGTATTTACTGGCTATCATTATTTCTTAACTGCATCACTACTGAAGCTGAAGGAGCTGTTAATTCATGGTATCAGATCAAATTGTACTGCTGTATGTTACTAAATAATCACCCAGTCTAGAGTAGAAAATGTTACCTGTGCAATTTCAATACTGTAATTTTGAAATAGTGAGTGCACAGATACAACATTTATTCTTACAGTATCTACTTCTATAAATTCTTCTCCAGGTTGGATACTAAACTCTTAATATTTGATCAGCAGTCAGAGCTTTTCCTATTGCAGCACAATTACCTGTTTGTATTCTTACATACAGCTTCAAGATAATTCTTTTCAATAAATTCCTTTAGTTTAACACATACACTGGATATTTTGTTTTAAACAAAAAACACAACACAACTTGGCACCTCTGTGGTCACAAAAGACAACTCAAGATGCTGCCAGAGATCACAAATCTCCTGTCCAGAGATGTGCAGGACCCTTCATTTCTGTTCATGCTAAACTCTGCCTGTCTGGTAGTAGTCACAGTTCTGACTTCCTTAGGAGGGTAAATGCTAAAATGTATACTCATCTGCATTAGTTTACAGTGATGAAAGGGATTCCTTAAAAGTAGCAGCTATTCCCAGAGCTGCTTCTTCACCACAATATATTAAGTTTATGACCGTAGCATTATTGACATCAAAATGGGCAATCAGACACTACCTTCTTCATCTCCCAATAGTTGCTTTAATTAGAACTCAGTATATTAATAATAATTACCTAGTAATAATGTTCATCACCTATATGCCATCATTTTCAAAGTAGTGCATACATATCACATTAAGCAATTAATTCTCAGAACAACTTTATGCGACAAACAAATTCTATCTTCACTTAAAAGGCAGGAGAGCTGTAGCTAAATGATACTCCCATGAAGCATCATTTAGAAGTAAGATTAGACCTCAGCAAGTTATGAATATGACCATATATTCATGCTTTCATCTTCTGCCAATACAACACAAGGCTTTCAAGGTAAGATTTATAGCACAACTATGCTAAAATAGGAATAATTTGCAAGAAAAATAAAACAGAAAATTAACAGATCGAGTAGCTCAGCATATTATACTTTCAAATAAGGATGGAAACCTTGGGCTATGTTTCAGCCTTTTACACAGCAGAAATAAACCACCACCGAGATTTCCCAAGTATTTGTTACAATATTCACTCCCAAAGTGACAAGTTCCATGGAAACTGCCACACTGAATTTAGTTTTCATTTTCACTCCATAGTCACTCTAGTATTAGAGGCCTAATTTCTAAGTACATAAAGATTTGTAATCTATCTGAAAAAGAAAACCAAAATATCTTCACTACTAGAAATTATAAACTTGTTCTATGAATCTGTATTACCTGTGGGACACGTCAATGCTTTTTGGCTACTTTAAAGGGAAAAGGAGCAAGGATCTGCATGAGGCTAAGATAACTTAGTTACCATAGCAATCCCCTTCCAGGAGCAAGGTTCTGTTTGAAGTTGTTCCAGCTTCTGCTCTTTTTTTACCAGATGCTCCTCCAGCAGTGCCAGACTGAGCAAAGTTTGGCTTTGTAAGTGTCAAATATTTGACAGATGCTTCAGTATTTCCACACTAGAATTGATGGCCAGGTTTCATCTCATCTTTTGCCTCTATTGACAGGAGGCAAGCAGTTGGTGTTAGCTGTATTTCTCTTGTCTGTACCATGCAAAAATAATTGACTTGCTGTAGTTCCTTGGTTCAGGATTGCCAGTTTCCTACCTGCTACATTTGCAGATGGAGTCCACAATCAGGCAAACTAAGACAATTTGGTTTTGTTTGTTGCTCTTTCCCCCACTCTGATCCCAGTATTATAAACTTTAAAAGCTTTAAAGTTGAGTTCTACTATTTGCGTGTCTCAAGTCACCAAAAAGGAGTCCAGTGACTTTGAGCTTGATATTCAAGTCACATATTCAGGCTTCCATAACCTCTAACTCCAGCAATCTTTCTTACCAGTTATGACCATGAATACTTTGTTTTCTTCTATAGGGTTCTCTTAATCTTAAAATATTAAGAAAAATGTTTCTAGCTAGTTCTACTGCACTAGGGCAAATGCACAAGTTTCTTCCAAACACCAGCTAGCAATGCCAAACATTTCTCTATGTAAATCCTCTTGAAACAAATAAGCTGTGGTGTTTGTCTGGTTTTTAGAGAAGAAAACAGCCACAAACTCTGTACCATTCAGATCAAGTTACCTCTTACCGTTTTACTTGGCACATTATTAAAAGATACCATTCCAGCTAAATTAGCAAAGCGTGATATAAGCCCTGTTCTTCATGCAGTTAGGCACAATGCAGGACAAGCTTTTAACTGCCCTTGTCCATAAAGACATTTCTAACACAGCTGTGCAGAGCAAAGGGGCTATAGGACTGGAATTGTACCAAAGACAGTTAACTCTTGAAAGACTTGTGGAGCTTTGGAACAAGGATATGTCTACAGCTCTTGTATTCCCAGCTTGAAGTCTCTGGCTGAAATGGTTACATCTCTTGCAGTACAGGCTGAGAACAACTCTCAAGCCTTCGGAATGCCTTTTGTACTATGACCTTCACAGTTGTGTTCTCTTGAGTAAAGAAAATTGCTCTAATAAGACTTTATTTATACCATCTGCATTCAAGTTATTGCATGATAGGGGCAAATGCAGTATTAACAATCATATTAATGAAATATAAACAAGAGGTACTACAGAAAAAATAAAAATCACAATTCATTTGAAAAGAACCATATTAAACCAAATCAATTTATAAATATAAATACAGCTGTGGAAATGCAAATATAGCCATCCTGTACAATGAGAAATGAGACAATATCAAGTAGGTGAGCCTTAAAGAGAAAGAGTAAGTGGATGGAACCATATCTATAGCACCATCCCTGAGTATTCCAACACTTAGGTCATCACATTTCCTTCCCTAAACCTCCTAAAGCAATACTGCAATACCACAACACACCAGAAAACCAATTGCTCAATAAGTTTGATTTATGGCAACACAATCACCTTCCTTACCTCTTATTTTACCATCCTGCTCCAAAGGATTCAAAATGCAAATGACTGAAGAGAGAGGAAAAGGAATAAATTATTATGGGAAGAACCAAATCCTTCATCTTGACAATAGGCAAGGAAACATCTCACATGCACACAAACAGAAACTTTACAGTGAAGGCAGATTTCATTGTTGTTTATTCAGGGTTTTATTTCTGCCAGGTAATCTGCACAACACTTAGACACTATGATAAAACAAAATAGTTATCCAATGTAAAAGTTTCAGGAAAAATCCCTAGAAATGAAGTTCTGAACAGTTCTAGTTCATATCTTCAACCAAACTACAAACTTCCTCTCAACTTTTAAAAGAAGAGCTCTCTTTGGCCCTGCTGTCATACTCTGTTTTGGTTTGCATTTCGGTCTTCTCACTCAGAAACCAAATATTTTGGATTCTGATTTTTTCTATTTGTGAAAGAGACATTGTCCTACCTGTTAAAGTAGTTTAGATTTTTCTTTGAAAGTCTGGAAACAAACCAACCAACCAATCAACCCAAAAACAGGGCATAAGGCAAAACAATAAGAAAATATCTTCTGAAAATATCTATACCTCTTCCAGAAACCAGCAATTCTTCCCCCATAGTGCTCTAGAACTAATTTCTAGGTAGTAGTTTCTAGTCACACTCATTGAGTTCAGCAGATAGTTTTAGATGAGATACTACAGCTTAACGTGAAGGCTAGAAATAAGGGAACCCAACCCTACTAATATATTAGTATTATTTGTGACACTTACTATAAAGGGACTCCAAAAACAAACAAACAAACACACACACCAAAAAACCTACACACAACTTCTGTAACAGTTTATTCATAATTTTCTTTCTTACATTGCACCAAGTTTATCACAGTGATGCAGAACAGTTGGGAAAAGACATTTATTTTGAGTCATCAGGCAAACAACACAACAAAAAGCAGAGACTTTAAAAAAAGTGAGCACCAAATCACAGCAGGTACACAAGTGAAATCCAAGAAGCAAAGCCAATAGGAAATGTTGATGCAGTTTTTTTGCTATGTGGGCCTTGGAAGAATCCTCTCACAAGTCAAACACACACCCTAATGAAACACTATAGATACTCCTAACACTTCTAGTTCAGCATTTCCTTCCCATGCCAGTTTAACTTGGAGCAGTCTCATGTATGTGTGCAGAGCTGGGTGTGAGTTTATCAGTAATAGGCCATGCCTGATACAATCTGCACTGGAGATTTTATGTATTGCCCAGAGACCTGGAAAAATGGTAAGCAGAAGAAACTGCGAGCTGCAGATTAGTTACTGTTATTAAAAAGGACAATTATCCTGAGGGAGACATTTCGCACTGAAACATTTTAGCAAGTTTGTTTCTTTTTCAGCTGAATAAAGAGCCTGCAAATCCCCGCCTGACATTAGGATAATTGGGATGCCAGAAACGCCATTAGAATGACAATCCAAGAATGTTTTGTTAAAATACAAAACTTTATTTGCATTTCCTCCTCACAACAGCATTGAAAACAAACCAGATGTTACTTCCATATTCAAAATTTGGAGACTTTGTTTAAAGTAGCCACGCTTTAAGATAAAAGCTCACAGAATAAACCAAGAAAAACAAAGAAGAAACCCTTCTACCACCTGACAAAACAAAAACGTTCCTATTTGGAATTCATGATGGGCAACACTTGCAATGAAATTATGTGGTATAGGAGACTTGTTAGGCTGAGTACCCAAAACAGCTGTTGGCACTGGACAGAGAGCCGCAAGGAGTGAGGACGGACTACACGGGACCGCCCGGGAGCTCAGGGCACTGCCTTCCCTCCAGCGCATCGCCCTCACCCGCGGGCGGCTCAGCGAGGGCCAGACAGACCTTTCCTTTAGCACCAGCTACGGGCAGCGCCCGCAAAACATCTCGAACTACCCAAACGCGGAGTGCAAAAGCCCCAGCGCCGGCCACGGCAAAACACCGACACCAAGAGCGTTAAGACATTCCAGAAGAAAAACAACAACTCCAAAGAAACAAACCAAAACAAACCAACCAAACAAAAACGCAGCAGCGAATCGGTTTCGATTCTATCCATATGCACAGCGCAATTCCCAGGTACCACCCGCACGGCTTTCGAGGCACCGCGGGACGGGACTCGCGGCCATGGCCACGCCGCGCCCACACCGCCGCCCTGCTGGAAAGTTCTCCGTGACGCCGCCGCCGAGCGAAGCCACTGCTCGGCTACCGCAGGCACGGGCGACCCCGGCCCAGCTCTCCCGGCCCACACAGCACTCACCGAGCAGGTCCCGCAGCCACTCCGATCCGGCCCCGACAGAAGGAAAGGCAGCATTTGCCCCGGTCGAGTTTAAATAGGCCGCCGGCGGCACGTGACCCGCCGCGTTAGCCCCGCTCTGCCCGCACAGCCCCGCGGACCCCGAGGGCCTCAGCAGCGCTGGCTCCTCTGGCTCAGAAAGCACTAGAAAGGCACCAAAACACTAAATCCTAAACCCTAAAACGGTTTTTAGCTGAGCGCATTAGCTTTTTTGGCGTGATCGGAAATTCAGCCCTATGGCCCTCGTCAGCTTTTCAGTACGCGCAGGCAGCAGAGCTCCGATGTGCGGTGCTGACATTCCCTGAGGAATGGGCTGCTCCCTCTGGAGCCAGGTGAACCACCTGGCGTTCAATCCATTTAGAAAACAAGCCAGGCCGTTTGCAAAAGTTAAAGCAAAAGGCTGACTGGTGACAGAGAGGAACCACAGCCATTCTGAAGCCACGCAGGTCTTGCTGCTAAGCCTCACCCAAAAATTAAATAGAGCTTTAAAACAGCCAAACTTGTTATAAACAACCATCTGACCATAATAGCTCATAGCATTCCCCATTAAACTTTGCTGTAAAATGGGAAACAACTAAGTGTAGAGCTCACTGTCTCTGTGCCTCCCACCGTGCCGTGGCCGGGGCTCATCACGGCTCACTGGGCTGAGCTCTGAAGGGAAGGCACCAACACAATGGACTTTCCTTGGCACTTACCTTTTAATTCTTTGCTATTTCTCTTCAAGTGGAAATTGCTTACCATAGAAGTGTATGGCATTTTTTAGTTATTAAAACGCCAAGGGTTGTGTACAAGAGGAGTTCCCTTGTAGGGCCTTTCCCCAATATTAAGGCATCACTCTCAGTCACAAAACCCTCTATGTAACCTTGTTAATGCAGAAGTTTCCATGCATAAAATTGCACAGGTTCTTAAGTTTGGCTGCGTTACATGCACTCAGCCATCCGTGGTGTGGCAGTGTAGATCTGCCTGGTGTCCAGATTGTGCTTGGTATTTCTGCCAGGGCTCATAGAGGCTGACTGTTCTATTTGCTGGGCAGGTTCTGTGGGTACACCCACTGCACTGGCCCAGGAGCACAGAGTTGAAAGGGGCTTCCTGCTCCACAGGGTCCTGGCTCCAATGTTTTTTTTTTAAATGCCAGAGATGTCTCCTGTAGACAGGTCCAAGCACTATCTCACAGCTGAGGAGAGACAATACTACCTTGTGCCCATTCACAAGGTCTATTTAAATGTGCTGTATTTGCACATAAATGGAACAATAATAATAAAGTCGTGGGGCTAATAACACCCCTATAAGAGCAGTGGCTTTCCTAGATAAAGGTCCCAGGTGAGCTTGGTGTAATATCATTACTCAGTCTGTAGAAGAGTGTAGAAAACAAACCTTAATGCCTGCTCGTGATCTGATCTGAAAATTCCCATTTGGCTCTATATCTATGCTTGGCTTTATGCTAAGTGGATTAGCAAAACACCAACAAACACATCTGAATTTCATGCTCTTTGCTTTTTCTGTCAGCTTACTAACACATGTTCTCCACAGAATTCAGATTTTCTCTTGTGTGAAAAGCATAATACATCAAGTGCAGATTACTGTGTGTACCTTGCCAAAATCCTACCTGTAACTGAAGCCAAACCACAATGCTGCAGAGGATAGTAGATATCATATACCAAAGCCAGAATGTCAAAATAAATAAAAAAAAAATCTTCCTGATCTCCCATAGGTTCATCAGAAGAAACATGGAGACCTGAGATTAGTATGGTATAAACACTGAGCAAATAAACTATCTGATTTTGAACCTTCTACTATAGTTCTGCAGTTATGCAAGTACAACAGAAATCTAAATACTAGTAGGACAGACTAAGGGAACAAATGTTTTCTTGAAGAGGGCATGGTTTATGAGAAAAAGCTAGTAGCCTCACTTCTCTCATACACTGTCCTTTCCATATCTTTATATTTTAAATTAAGTTGCTTCAACTGCATGCATCTGCTGGATTTGAATGCCATTATTTAATTATCCAGAGTCCATCTCTCTAAATAAAAAACATCAGGCACATCTCTGGGATCACTCTTTCTCCAGAAATTTTGGGGATGGTCTAGTCTGCCTAGCAGCACAGCCAGCCAGACCTTCCCCCTCAGAGTAAAGAGAGGCTCTACAGCCTCCTTCTATCTTGTTACAATGAAAGGATGGGTAAGGAGGTAGCAACTTGTACTTGATTTTGTCACTCGTTCCTCACCCCTACAGAACACACATGCAGGGAGGAGGTAATAGATGTGCCAAGCATGCAGCAAGAGCCATGGAGCCAGCACTATGCAGATCAATGGATGTCTCCATTTCACATCCCAGTGCTTGGCTGCCTTACAAAAACACCAGTCTTATGAACTTCTGAATGTTAAAAATGCTTCTAAGCAAAACATTTGATATTCTAGTGGTTTGTTTGACCATAGTTTAGGAAAGCACCAAGAGAGTTAGATTTCAATGCCTGGGTCGACAGCCTTTTCCACTAGACTTACTATTTGGCATACATTTCTCAGCTAGAAGTGCTTCTGTTTCAAGAGTTCTTTGAAGTATTCCTAAGCAATATATATGGAGTTTATTAGGATTTGTGCTGACAGTTCTTAAATCTTTATCTAGAAATAGTGTCTTTTTCCAGCAGCTTTCAGAAAAAAAAAGACATTCAGCTAGTACAGCTTTCAGTAATAAGGACTGACCACCAGGCTACATCTCAATGAATCAGTCTATTACATGAGATTGTTTTACTGGTGCAAACGTTAGTCAGAGATAACTTTCTTGTAATTCTCTAGTATTCCTAGAGGATGATTAATACCCAATGTCATTTCACATAAACTTGTGTTTTCCTTGCTCCTCTGTGTTTTAGGGAATATATGATGTATACCACAACAAAATCACCTAATATCTGATTTTGGATCTAGAAATTCCTTTTAATAGAATTACAAAAGCAAAACCAATTGTCATAACTTGAAAGAAATCAAACTCTCTATGGCAACATTTGAAAATTTTTGAAGTATGCTTCTGCTGAATAATGTGCTATCTTTAGACAACCACATTTTTGGGGAGGAAGACAGAAAATAGCCGTCAGACTTCAAAGCATTTCTAATACTTGGGATGAAGGATTGCATTAGGAAGCCTGATGCTCCTTTTTATCATGAAATGCTTCATGAATATTGTTTTCTCTTCAATTGTAATCCATGCTTGTTTCTTTCAGAAAGCCAGCCCTTCAGCTGTTTACAATAGCATAGTGGCACCGAAAAAAGGCTCAATTAGAGTTTGCCTACTCCTGCATAGTTGCTTTCATATGTTTGTATTCCTTGTGGGTGTCACAAAATACCTGCTTCCTTTTCTCCCTTGCCTCATTATTGTTATCTCTTTATTCTTCCTTCTGTTCTATGTTTTTCTTACTAATTAGACACCTTTCACCCCTCGAGTTACAGAACTAAAGTGTCGTTTAACAGTGTCTCATAATTCAGTCTGCATTCATTATATCTATGGCCATTCCATGTTCTTTGTGTAGTTCTTGGGACAAAGTGAAGGGGATCTCAGGCTCAGAGTGTGTACAAATCTTGGCAGATGGTCCTTTGACTCAGGAGGAGAGAATCAAGGAGCACAACACTGGCAGCATGTGAAGGGGCTCATACAGTTGCAGAAGTCAGGAACTGTCTGGTGTGCCAGAAAAGGAATTAAAACTCCAAACTGTGCTCTAGTCCTGTCAGGATTCAACTTTAGATCCAGTCAACTATTTTAGGATAAGTGGGAGAGCTCAGTTGCAGGTTCTTCCTAGGCATTAGAGGAATTAATGAAATCTTTAATAATCTTTGCAAAAATCAGACTCTGAGGTTTTATCCAGCATACAT
Source organism: Poliocrania exsul (assembly GCA_035041345.1). Lineage (NCBI taxonomy): Eukaryota > Metazoa > Chordata > Aves > Passeriformes > Thamnophilidae > Poliocrania > Poliocrania exsul. The sequence goes on from JAWWLZ010000174.1 coordinate 9,441,490, forward strand.
GCTAAGCATAGAATCTGGATCAGGACTCATGTTGCAAAACTGTACATTAATCTGCTCTTCTGTATGGTCATCTTTTTTAATACTTAATGGGGTTTTGCTGCTCATTTAGTGTATAAACCTGGCTGTTTGCTATCTTCTTCTTCATTGCTTCTCTAATGCTGGGTTATACCCTCAGCCTTTTAACCAGGTAGCCTGGAGGACTGAGTTTTTGAATGGCAGCTGCATACTGTGTTTTCTTTACAGAGATCTTAGGGTAGCTCTGTAACCCTTAATTGTGACTGAAAGACTCAATTGGTTCCTGTGTGCTTCTTTAAAGCACCATACAGATTAAGAGTGGTTCTCATTTTTCATTCACTTGCTTCCCATTGAGAGAAACTGCACAGATATTTTTTATTTCTTTATGCTAAGTTCATGTCTGAGGAAAATACATGCTTCATGCACAATTCACCCTAATCTCAACTGATGTAGCCCCCTCCCTGGGCATTTCACTAACGCAGCCTCAAGCAGTTAGAAAATACTTTACCAGAGCAAGACAAAGAGACATAAACACACACAAACATAAATATGTGAAAACTTTAGAAGATTTTGTAAAACCTAATAAGTAACAAAAATAACAAAAAAAAAATCTAAATTATTATTACTATGGACTCATTTGATAGATGGCCAAGCCAAATACACAGAACAAAAACGATCCCACAACACGCATTGTACTGAGACAATGTTCGTAAGAAAAGAGGTCTAGTTTTTCAACCTACTCCTCTAACTGAGAGATCAAGAAATCCCAGAGTTAGATATGGATGAATCATTGTACAGATACAAGTCCTTTGAATTAAGTCTTCTTTAATTTACATCAACAAGTTCAACTTTGAATTACTACCCTTAGGGATATAGATTTAGGTTTGAAAGTATCTGCTTGCATTAGTTCAAGTCAGTGCTGTCTGGGAAGCAACATGAAAAACCCAGAGGAAAAAAACTTCATCCACTGATTAGTCCCAGTTGTAGAGTAGATATGGGACTTGTGGACTAGTAGGCTTCAAAGCCAGTATTTTCCTTTAATTCAAACTCCACCAGCTCACAGTCTGTCCATGATAACTCTGTTAGAGTAAACAAGAAAAGAAGTGGGGTCAAATACAGCCCAATTTCAAATAAAAACACTCTAACTCCCCCAGAGAACTGTATCACATGAGAATGAGCCTATGTAAAACCTCAGGAGCTTGGTCATTTTCCCATTAAAATTAAACCTACCTCTTCACCCTGAATTTCTGTCTTGAATCACTTCCTCATTGTTATTTTCACCATTTTCACTCTGCAGTTCTTATGACATTGACTCATTTTGCTGCCTATCATGCCCAGGTGCAAGGGCTGCTCTAACGTAGTCATAAAATGTCATTGGTGGCAGCCTGCCAGCAAAACAGAAAGAGTGGGTCTTTAAAAGCAATCCTGGGACACTTTTAGGGATAACATGGTATTTTGTGGCTCTTTTTCCAGATATTACCTACAAGCCGATAGATTGTTATGATTTTTCAGTAAAACCATTCTGGACTGGAAAATAAACTGAGAACCCAATTGCTCATCCCCCTAGGAATATGAACAGTTCTACTTGCTGAGCTGACTTCCCTTGAGCTCAGACCAGACAGAGAGAGATAAAAGGCTTGTATCTTTCTGCTAATAATTCTGTCCACCTCAGTCATCGATACCTTAATACTGCCTGAAGAAGTAAAGAACTGCCTCTCACAGCAGTAGATTAGAGCTAATGAAAATCTTATTTGTCTCAGACATGGGAAAAAATAAAAAGATTCAACAAAGAACAACTGAAAATGTAATTGTATTTACAATGAAAATAATGATAATAATAATAGTACCTTGTACTGCTTTTCTACATTTCGTATTATCAACTTTAACTACACTTTAAATGGATTAATGATATCCTCAACATATTTTAAAAGCAAAAAAGACTTTAATAAAATAGTCCCAGAGTAACTAATTGGTGGGTGGTGGAGTGTTATCCACAGTTTATAGAACTACCAGAATACACTAAGGCACAGATGGAAATACACACTCAAGAGAGAAACGAGGCAAATGAGTTGAGAAAACTGATTCCTTCTACAGGAGGAAATACATTCTTTTAATGAATTGCAAATCTAAGCATTAATCTTCTACAGCCTTTGTCATCAAAGAGATCAAGTTCTAAAATCTCTGCTTCGCATTACAAATACAAGTGGTGCTTTCTGATACAGTGTCAGACAGTTTAGCTTCTCCCCCAGTGTTCAAGTATCATCAGTGCTGGTGGTTGACAAGCAAAGCTGAGATTGCACATCACTGCTATGGCTTGAGGTGACACTGGAGTGCTGCTTCATTGCATCACAGGCAAAGCCAGGCAATTCTCCCACAGGTATAGCAGGCTGAATCTGAATAACTGAAGAGGTATTTTCTTGAAGGTAAAACCAAATCTGAATTACATGAGCAGAATGAAGGAGCACTCACGTAGGAAGCACAGAATGAAAGAGTAGTCCAAAGTGTCCAGGGCTTGTGGTGAAAGGAGATGTTCTGTGCATAGTGATCACTGGATTTATTGACATTAATCCAAACCACTTGGGGGAGAAAATGAGTTCAAATTATGCTTCCATAGCTGTTCCCCAAAGGTTTTAAATGATTTTTTTCATAGGAAATGGGTTGACTTTGAATTTCCTTCCTAAAATCATTTGGTGTTAGAATTAGCTACTCATTACATATGAAATTCAAGATAAGGAGGTCAGCTTCTTGTGGATTCCTCTTTGTAGCAGCAAGTGAAATTCCTGAAAAGAAGTGGAAATTTATGAGATAGCATCAGGAAATTTAGCTTTTCCTTTATAGAAGCAAAAAAAATATATTTGATGAACTTTAAAACAAGAAACTTCTAAAGCTCCTTTTGCCTTTGTTGTTAAAAACATCATGTCAGATTCATGAAAATCCATTTTAGTTTATGCTTCCTACATTAGTAAGAGGAAATAGTAGTTCTGAGCCTTATCACATGGGAGCTTGCATGAAAGAGAAATTTGACTTTGCCAGAATAGCATCTTCTGTCTTCTCTGCATAATGCATTCAGTTCAGCAGCATGCTGCTCTTTCTCCTGGCAGTCAACATATGCAACAGTGTGTTTATGCAAGTTTGACCTTCCTGTTCTTCCCTGTCTCATTTCTGTTTGCGTGAGCACTGCGAGCTGATAAAGTCAAGTACATTTTTAAGGTCTATTTTGAAAAGCCTTGAAAAGAAGACAACTCTTTCTCTGACACAAAGCTGTTAAAAATAGATCAGACATATTCCTTCCCAGCACAGTCATAAAACAGCAGTTAAAGCCCTTCATTTGTTGAAACAAGTAGGCAAATAGCATATAATACACTTGTCCTATGCCCAGCAAAGCCTCCATGAAGCACAAAGTTAATAAAGCTGCATTCCCTGGCAGCTGGATAAATTACTGGCTCTGTACAGACTCTAAACCTTGAATGTTTTAAGGACAAGTTACCATAAATCCATATAAAATTATAACCAAAGTTCATTTCCTAATTTTCCTTTTTTTTTTCCCCTCTTCAAAAGAAGAAAATAGTTGCCCTAAGCACAGTTGATGCCAGGCACCCACACATTTTGCCACCTCTGTCTGGAATTTCATTTGATTTTATCAAGGTTTCAAAATTATTTTTTTTATTTAAGCTACACCTGAATGCCTCTTTCCTAATAAAGAGTTACTGTTTAACAAAACAAAAAAATTGGATTCAACTAGTTTGAACCTACAAACATTACTGTAATGTTGGCTTCACAGTTATCTTTTCAAAAGCATGCTCAGCAGTACTTTGCAACTAAATGAAATTAGCTAAATAAACAATTGGGATTTTTTTTTCTGACTTTTAAGCCAAAAAACAGTTGATAATCACAATTATGAAAGGAAAAGTCCAGCTGTGACTTTTATACAAATCAACATGAAATAGTGAAAAAGGTTTAATTTCCAAGTTCACATAAAACATAGTAAAATGTTAACAATTCCTACAGAAAAAAGTACAGGAAGCTCAACATGAGCCAACAGTGTACCCAGGTGGCCAAGAAGGCCAATGGGATCCTGTCCTGTATCAAAAACAGCGTGGCCAGCAGGACCAGGGAAGTGATCCTTCCCCTGTACTCTGTGTTGGTGAGGCCACACCTTGAGTACTGTGTTCA
>JAWWLZ010000174.1:9445777-9472717 GCA_035041345.1 Poliocrania exsul
AGAGAGGGGGTGGATTCCCCATCCCTGGAGGTTTTTAAACTGAGATTGGATGTGGCACTGAGTGCCATGATCTAGTACATGGACTAGAGTTGGACCAAGGGTTGGACTTGATGATCTTGGAGGTCTTTTCCAACCCAATCAATTCTATGATTCTATTCTAAAAAAGATCACATTCCTGCAGACGAACTCATAGGAATATAGGGATTGGCCTGTTTGATTAAATCAGCTAGAATTCAGATCATGTATCATTTCTTGGAAGCATATTTCAAAGATGGATGAAATAGTCAATACTACAAAAAATATAGGACATTACCAACACCAAGGCCAGCTTTTCGTATCTGGATGTTGATTTAATTGAACCTCCAAACCCAGCAGTGCTAGTTTAACACTGTCAGTTATGGGAATCCATTATAGTAGCTTATGGCTTTGCTACATTTTAGCATCATATTTTGCATAACCTTTACATATATCAAGAAAAACTCTTCTGTCATTTACCAGAAAGACTCTGGGGAAGAAGATCATAGGTTAATTTTTAACATGAGTATCTTAAACCTGCTCAATTTTAATACCTCTGTAGTTTGGTAAGTGAACTTAAAAAATTGTGACCTTTTGTGGACAGGAGAGCAGTTTCCATTGGAAAACATAATTATTATCACCTCAGTTTCTGACCTATACTGGTATGTGCTTTCAGGAGAGAATGTTTCATTGTCTAGTCATATTTTGTTGATATGAGCTCTGGACTGTGGTCAAAGGAGTGGAATGGCAACCTGTATCATTAATGTTGCATTTGGGGCCAAAATTATAGTATTTAAAGTGGGACAAGGAGCTGAAGAAAAGAGAAGACAGTCCTATGGTTTAAAAGAATACAATCTGCTCTGGGGAACGGAATTATAACTCTGCCAGAACTAACCCTTGATGTTGCACAACTAAGGAAACCAGTACTTTTTAGAGGCCTTTAATAAAGTGAACTGAATTCTTTGTGTAAGGGATATCCAGTTCTGGTTTGCAGAACTGATACTTGAAAAGTAGCCAAATGACTAATTTATGCCTTACAAATTGTATATAAAACAAATAAATCTGTCTCAGCATCTTTTAGTATTGTGCTTTTGTCCTATCCTTCAATTTCTCACATGTAAAATGGAAAGCATATTATCTCATAGAGGTGTTGTGAAGATAAAGGCATTAATTTATGGTAAGAGCTCAGATTCCATAGTAAAAAAATCCCCAAAAACCAACCACAAGCAAAACCCTCTGAGGGCATTAGTAAATCTTTCATCCACAGAGAGTCAGAGTGATGCAGTGAATAAGGCACTGACACCACAGAATGAATGAGAAAGATGTAAAAATAATATTAAATAGGTGGTTATAGAATAAGCCTAGGGCATAAGAAAAGATGTCATGAGCCAACAGCAGGGGATGACGAATCTGGTGGAAGAATAAAGCAAATTGAATTAAATAGTGAGTTAAATGGATTCAGCAATACTTTTGATACTCTCTAATGTCTTAGTAAATTAATTTTATATTATTTTCTTTGCCCTATCATAATAATGTCAGCAGTGCTGTTCCACAGATTTGGCTTTGTACAAGAAACACATTATATGCAAGCAGTTTTTAACAAATAGGTCAAAGAAAGTATAATAACAAAGTCAGATTCAACAAATACTGTAATTATGCTGTACCTCAGGAATAATAAATCCCTCTTAAAAATGCCTAAGCATATATATTTTATCATCTCATGAATTTAGTGTTCTTGCAGCACTCCACTCGCCAGGTTTTCTTTGTTAGTGGAGAGTGTGAGTAGGAAAAAAAAATAGAAAACACAGCTGAATTATTCATGGTAATGATTTCACACCTAAACATTACATGAAAAACACTAACTGTGCTGTTAAAATGAAAGGTAGCTAGACTTAATAGATGATTCTGAGAATGTTTCACTTGTGAAAAGGTTTTCTGTATGTGTTACTTGATGAGACATAATTGAGTATTGAAAAAGTTTAATTGCAAGATCTTGGGTGTTGGAAAGCACTGGCAGGCAGTGGGTTTGCATTTGCATTCCCTTAGGGACATGTGGACAGGTGTGCAGAGGTCCTTAAAGAGAAGGCAGCCTTATGTCAGCTAATCTGAATCTCTACGGGATAATTTTGGGAAAGTTAGAAATTCAAGAAAAGAACTGGAAAGTGCTAGCTCGGAAGACCTGGCATGAGGCAGCAATTTAAAGGGCCTGCACTAAATATCCAGTCCAGGGCTCAGCCTCATAAACACACAACATGCCTCAAATTGCATAAAACAAAGTGCAGTGTTTAGCACAAGAGTGTCAAATTCACATAAATTCATAACATCTTAATAACATCTATGAAAAAGTTAATTCTAGTTTTCATTGCAGGTAGGAGCTTCAAAGATGAATGGGCTATCACCTATGGAGAGGCTGTCTACATACACCAGAGTATTCTGTGCTTTTGTTGTGTTTATCCAGACCTCTACGTTTCACTTAACACAGAAAAACACATCCCTGCTCTGCTAGTGATGATGATGAAAATGGTTTGCAAGTACAGTCTTGCTCCCTGTTTCCAGTTATTATGGTAGGGTGTGTATCATAGTATGAAACAAACTAATGAGAGGGACCCTCTAGGTGGGAGTTTGGTGTTTGTATAGCACCACAGCCCCCACCAGCTCTTTCATACCATGCAGTCAGAAGGCTGAAGTGCTATCACTATCCTGATAGCATGTGGAACCTGAGTAATGCCACAGACTTAGGACTGCAATGCTGGTTCTGTGGTCTCCCTTGTTTTATCTTCTTTTCCTTTTCTGGATCCTGGAAAACATCTTATATAGTGTCTTTTGGCTTTCAGTGAAATGTTGTCACTGAACTATTTTCAGCCTCAAAAAAAAATATTACATTTTCAATTACAAATTTAAACTAATTGCTGGTTGTGCTGTTGCTTCAGTCTTGGGTTTTGTTTGATTAGCTCAAATATTTATTTGTGGGTGCCTCTCAGGAAGCAATTTAGCCCATCATCTCTTCTACAAACTTGGTTTTAAGCCAGAGGTTACCCTGCACAGAATAAGTTACAAGCACAAGTGGCAATTTGGCTCAGGCTGAGCTCTTTCTGGGATGCTGGCTCTTGCACAAGGAGCAATACTTTGATAACCCTTGAAAAGGTCAGCATTGTCTTACAGGACAACAGCATCTACCTAGAACTCTGCTCCCATTTCAGGCCTGGAGACTGAATCTGACCTCCAGCACAGAGCTAAGATGACTACAGACTTCTCAGTTCTGTAGATAAAACTGAGTTTTACAGTAGAGGTAGAATGAGAGAGAAAGGAAGTAGGGGAAGGAAGGAAAATTCAAATATGAAACAACACTTTGGTTAAAAGGCAAGTGGTACATGCAATTGACTGTGATTCTTCTTCTGCCACAACATTTGACTCATCTTCTCATACAGACCACCCCTCCTAACTCTTCCTGTCCCAAAAAAGTGTCCCCATCCCACAGCTGTGCTTCCCTCATTCTCAATTATCTCTGCTGATATTCATAGGGGACAGAAGGAAGGTTGTTACAGTCAAATATAAGAGGGCTCCTGCTGTTCCTGGAAAGATTCACCATCTGTGAGAGCTGACACCCTCATCAGCACCCATCAGAGGAGCAGGTTAAAGGTCGGGGCAACTCTTCAGGTTAAAATAGCTGATAGCAAGCTGCTGCCCTTCTTTTCCTATGCTTGTGCAACAATGCAGGACATTCAGACCTTTCTGGGAAACTTTGCTGGACGTGTGTGTGATCCTCCTGTTCATGTGAGATTTGGACCCGTGCTCAAGCAAACCTTCAGCCTTTTAAGCAATTAGGCTGCAGTTTATGTTCCTGTATGCTAAAACCTGAAGGCTGTTTTCATTTATTTCTTACTAAAACAGCTGTCTCTCAAAATGCTGGGAGCTTGCCTTAGCGAAAAATATCTGAGGGAAAATAATGTTGGGACTTGGCTCACAGGCAGATATGAAGGACAGCAGAAGAACATGCTGCTTTAGCCATCTCACTGGAAAAATAATGCCATTTGAACAACAGCAACCTCTGTAGGTTCCCCTAATTTAGGGTAGATATATACATATGTCATTTGATTTTAGAAAAAAAATTCCTTCAGTCTGAAGCAGGAGGAATGCAGTGAAACATACAATGACTTTTGCTGTTCTTGAAAATGAAAGAAGATTTCCCTTTTATGTTTCCTTTATATCTTTTTTTGTTTTGGATGTTTTGGTTGGTTGTTGCTTTTTTTTGTTTGTTTTGTTTTGGTTTTTTGTTGTTGTTGGTTTGGTTTTTTTCTCAGTGGGGAGGCAGATTAATAAAAGGTTCAACATACATGAAAGTGAAAGAAAAGAAACAAGACCTGCATTTTAGTCCTGTTTTCCTGCTATGTTTCAAAGTGAAAATATTAAATTTCCTCAGACACATTGCAGTCTTCCTTTTTCTTTGCCTCATTGTGTATAGCATGTGTTTGTGGAAAAAATAAAAAGAAGTCTTGTCTAAGATCTCTCAACTGAAAATTTGGGCAGTTACAGTTTTGTAGGTTCAATTTTCACATGACAAAACAAAATGTATACATACCGTCTCTAACATGAGGGAGACTAAAATGATGTAAGCCTCACTAGGGCTTCCCATTCGACAATCTAGGACGGGGAACAAGGTGACTTCTGAGCTGCAGGCACTGTCACACTGTAGGAGAGCTGCTGCATGGCAGTAGCTTAACTATACCTGTGACAAAATATAGACCACAGGACTGTTTTGCTAGAGGAGGCATCAATGATTCAACTTTGATTACTTAAAAAGAATGTAGGGAGGGGAAAAGTGAAAAACTAACTGAAATTTGGAGAATTGCTCTACAGCACAACAGGAGAGACGTTTGCCCAGCAACAGAGGCAGTGGCTGCAACCCCTGCAACAAGAGGGTGAGGTTCATGCAATCATCATGACTAGAATTCCTCCTTCAGAGCTTGGGTTTCATATTCTCCCCAGAACTACCTATAACATGCCAAATCAATAGGTAGTTTTAGGCAGTAAGTGTCACCAGGAGTGCCCAAGGTCCTACTGCTGCAGGCTCAGTACTTGGGAATCTGGGAAAGTCATCCTGCAGAGGTTGTAGAGGGGACAATAGACACATCAGAGACACTCAGTAAACATATATTGAAGTAGCAGATCAGGTCTTACAGTTGTAGATCTGAAGCCTGAAAGCCTTTTTGAACTCCAGAAAGAAAATAAGAGACGCTCTGTGATGTTTGCCACTCATGCTTTTCTGAAGAAATACAGATCTCAGCACACATCCAGACAGAGCAATATCTCATTACAAATGATCTACTTATATAGGGCTCTGAGTGCAAGTCCAGATTTGGGAAAAGGAAGCTTTAGAGACAGGATTGCCTGGAGGACTTTAGTCCAGGGACTGACATTCTCTAAGTTCATCTGTTCAATGCCACTGGATCTGAGACACAGCTCTACTCGGGGTGAATGAAAGGCAATTAGTATTTTCATATTATCTTAAGTGAAACACTTAAAATTGATGGATGCTTTTTTGGGGACTCGTATTCCTTGACAAAAGTTATTTTAACCAGGAAGAAAAAGGCAAAAATTTGGTGAGGCTAAATTATTTAGCAAATAATTTGCTTAGTTTCAGATGTTTGTGATAACCTTTGCAGTAGGTGCACATGAGAACCTGACATTTTAGATTAAGAGCAGCATCATTGTGTTAGCTGAAATGCCTCTTGGCAGGCAGTGAAATAAGTGGCTGCATATTTACATGCAAAATGTCATTTATATAAATCAAATCTTGAACACAAATACCTGGAGATATTGTTTCCTGTATGCAAAGGTTCATCATGATATTCTGTGTGTTCTTGAGTGTAAGGCATGAATTAATCAATTGAAGCAGCATTCAGGAATCTCAGACACTCATTGCTCCTATCTTGGGCAGCATGTAGAGAAATGACAAAATCTCTTCCCCAAACCAAGGATTTTAAGATTTTATGCCAGAATGTTTACTGTGTTGAAACATCTTGAGAGCAGAAGCCTATGCATTTAGGAACTCTAAGCTGCGAATAAGCTAGTTAATACCTTAAGAATAACTGATCACTCTTGAGAGCTAAAAACAGAAAAAAAAAAAAACCAAAATGGAGTATCTTAAGTGAAACAAAATTATATAAGAAATAACGAAGTACAGTGCTACTTAAATTCTTCACCTGGGATTAGACTCTCTGCTATGATCTGTTCTGTACAAATACCTCAAGTTTTAACACAGAAAAGAGAAGGGCTAAAGGGAATATTTTCTTAAGATACACATGCAATGGTTTAACACCAGCCAGAAATTAACTGCAAATAAACACTCCCCTTTCCCACCTGCCTCTCTGGCAAGAGAGGAACAAATGCAAAAACTATGGGTTGAGATAACAATTTACTGAAAGCAAAGGAAAAAGAAACACACAGGGACAACAGAAATATTCATAAAAAAATACAGAAAAGTAGAAGATATGTTACATACCAAAGGTGTTCACCACCTCAGCTCAGTTCTGTGTGGCTGCTGGGACAAAGACAAGACGGCAGATGCTCCCCATAGGTTGTGTCCATGTGGGCTCTGGGACAAAGACTCGATGGCAGGTGCTCCCTGCAGCTGGCTCTCCCATCCCTGAGCCCAAGCCAATGAAAAACAATGACAAAGCCCCCAAAAGCTGGATTGTCCATGCTGTTCTGCCCCTGGGTTTTTTTACCTAACTGCTGCATTCTGCCTTGGCTCTGCTCAGGCTCTCCCTGAGTCATTCAGTGAAAACGGACTCCACCAAAGGACTGAACACTACTGAGCACAGCATGGTACACAACAGGAGCTCTTTTGTCTTTTGTCTGCAATTCCAAAAGTCACCTGCAGGTTTCAGAGACAAACCATTGTTGAAATTTGTAGTCATCCTTAACAGAAATATAAGCTCTTTCAGATGCCCATTGTAACACTCCCTCATCCTGAATGGTATAAAAGGGAGGAAAATAATTATTTGGGATTCATCCTAACTGGAACTACTAATCTGTTAGCAGGAAAGATAGAAATTAGTTTTGCTCTTCCACAGAGGCTCCTCTTCATTGCAAAGCAATAAGGTGGAATAAAACATTTTTGTGTCAAAGTCTCTAGAAGTGACTGCAGTGACTGCAATAAATGTGGAACTTCTTCTGGTCTGAAATGCCACAGGTGCTCAGATGATTTCCTCCCAAGTTGCAGACATTATCTTCCTAAAAACTGCTTCCTGTGAAATATTCTGCAATTTCAAACTGGATCCAAAAGCAACAGGACACGTTTAATCCTCCCTGTCTCCTTAATGAGGAGAAATGGAGACCTGGAACCCCATTGAACAGGTAGAGAAGTGTTACTACAGTCTTAATGTCTATTTTCTGAGACAGCTCACGGGCCTGATATGAGTGAGCTTCAATCAGATTTCCACAGAGAAGTCTGTTTTTACTTTTTCCATCTGATATACTGAGAGATTGTCTTGTCACGGTTGTTTCAGTCATGGACATCCACTCTTCGCTCTGCTCCATTTGGTTTTACAAAATGTCTAGTTTCTACAAGAAGACTGGTTTTGCTTTTATTTCTTCAGCTGAATTACCTCTTGCTGCCTTAAGCAATTTTACTTGGAGAAGCTTGACATACAGGGATAAGGGATACTAATGGTAGGTCTGTTTGCAGGATGCCTTCCTCATACAAAAGATTAAAATCTGAGACTAGGTGATTTTTATGACATTTTTACATCCTTTTTTGTGTGCTTGTTCTGTTAGCTATAATGTGATTGTTATCAACAGATTTTGTTCATTTTTGGGATCTCCCAGTGCCATGTTTTATGGGGAGAATAACTTTCATTGGTCCATCTGATATGACTGAAAAAAAGATGTTTGCTTGGGCCCATCACCTCTTTTCAGATCTGAAAAATAATTTGCATGCTTGCAGGAAGAGTCCTAGCTATGCAGCTGGCTCTTATCACACACTGTTCTCAGCTTTAAAATGTATGAACAAATGTATTTGGAATGATGAATAATAAATAATCTTTATCTCAACACACTCTTTTAGTCCACAAAGTCTCAAGAGGCTTCACAAAAAGTAATAAACTTTCTATAAAGAATAAAGACCAATGTGCTGCCACCTCCACAAGAAGTGGCAAATCCTTAAACATACACAGACCTCTGAAGAGGACAGATACACACTCCACACAGAGCATTTGTGCATTGAAGCAAGCATAAGAGATAGGAAGAGTATTCCTCATACCTACAAGCACTTGTCTGTTTATGAAAAGTAAACTGGAAATGGAAGATAAACAAGGACAAAGGTTGCATTGTCATTATTTCTAAACTGAAGTCTTAATTAGGTTTTAAAAAATAAATGGTAACCCATACTCTAGGTGACCTTTAAAAACAGAATGGGACTGACCAGCTCGGAGTTTGCCCAGGACACCAAGTTTGAGACACTTACCCATTGAGAAACCACCCAGTTCCTGTCAAACATCTGCTTTACTCTATATTAAAGAGCACAGGAGCTGCAGGATGGTGGTGCCTTCTCAGACCTGATTTTATGCATTTGCTAAGCACCAGCTCAGGAGCCTACACTTAAGAATTCCCTGAAAACATTACTGCACTGCAGCTTCATGCACTTGACATGCAAGTTTTCCTTTGAGCTTTATTCTGCAGTTCTTTATGTCATTGGGGCAGCTCATGTGAATTGGGTTGAAGGTACAACCCTTGATACCCTGTGGCTGAAGCCCCAGCCTGGTTTTACAGAACACAATTGCTACTGTGATAGAGTTTTATAGAAAAATGCTTTTAAGGCATGAACAAGCCCATGAGCTAAAGCCATGAAGGCTAAGAAAAGCAAAATAATAGACTCAACAGTGTTTGCTGAGATGGGGTTACTTAAAGCTCAGGGATTCAAGAGGAAAATACTGACATGAAAAGCTGTAAAATCCTAAGAAAAGAAAAGAAAAAATAGGAAGACAGCAAATCTGCAACATCAAAGATCAGTCTACACCAAGGAGCAAAGGTAGAGCTTTCCTCACCTGCCTGATGACTGACTGTTCAGCACTCATCTAGAATTACAAGAATATTTGCCTGGCCCAGTAGCACAGTAGTCCCAGATATGCACTGCATGTATCCACCAATAAATAAATGCCATGTAATCTGAAAAAGTGTTTTTGCTTGCAGATTCAACCACAGTAGAGAGACCCAACCAAAAGCAGCCTAGAGACAACACACTAAGGAATAAATGAGTCTTTGGAAGAGGGACATGTATTTCCATCCCTCTTCCCCTCATTAGTTCCCTACTATCTGTTTTCTCTGAGAATCCCAAACTATCAGCTAAGTCCATGTTCATGGCAGCTGGTCATGTTACAGCAAGAATGCTGCTGGTTGAAGAGAGGAAAGGAGATACATGTCAGATCTTTCACTTTCCTCATGGCTGAAGGAGAAGGAGCAGACATGGGGAATGAAGCCAGCAAGATAAGGCAGTTCAGAGTAGAACTAAAAATTAGTATTGCTGCCTTTGGTATGATGGTTGTGGAGACTCAGAGTATGCTAGTCCTAACCTAATTAGGCTAGACTCTTCTTATCTCCAAAAGGAAAAGCAGGACACAGTCTAAAACTAGGTATTCCCTGAAGAAGGAAAACAAATGCTTTTGTCCCCCTCTAGTTGTTCTTCCCACAAGAAATTCAGTAGTGCAGTAGGATTTTGTCCTAACCCGGGCAGCAGGAGCTCGGGCGCTTGTTGTCAGCACCTGTGGGCTTCCAGTAGCCCAAACAGGAAGGAGCTGCATAAGCAGGGCTGCGGAGAAGGGCTGTGCTTTGCAGAACTGACACCACTGTGCTGCTGTACAGACCTATTCAGATTCACGCTAGCCATGAAACTTGGCTTACAGCCCAAAGCGGGAATCCTTCAAGCAATGCAGATTTTCTAGTTCAAAGAAAGTGTTCCTTTCTTCCCATTTTCATGTTTTAAAAACCTCTGTTTTTTAAATCAGGGTTTAATCACAAACAAACAAATGTTAATAGAAAAGATCACATGCATAACCCCTGCAGTGTATTTACCTATGTAAATAACATGTAATTTTCACTGTTTAATTACTGTTTCATGTCCCATTTCCTCCTGTAGCCTATATTTAAATTGCATATTTGCCTCTATCTACTTTCTCATAATGTGTCTTGACATGAATATTCATGCCACCATTGAGTGGTTGATTACTTCTGTGCTAACCTTGAAAATACTTCCTTTGCAACACACAAACAACTGGCTGCTGTGGTTGCATAACAGCAAAGAAAATAAAATACAATAAATAATGCTCAGGCTGTTTGGGATCAGACTGCATTCTCCTTTGTTTTTCCTCAGCAGGTTTATTTTTCATCTTCTTATAAATTAAGCCAAGTTACTCCTGACTGTAGTTCCCTGAATTATAACTCTAGAGACTAGATTTCCATAGAAAAGAAGTGGTGCAAATAATAGGCAATGCAGAATTCCTGCACATTCCTCTTCCTTTTCTGATATGGGAGAGAAACAGTTTCTGTTGCAGCTGAATGCATATTTCTTTTTAATCATGCGAAATCGGAAAGAGCATTTTTACTGTTCTAAATCAGAAAAAAAAAATTACAGTCTGAAGGAGTTATCTGAGGGCAAAAAAGAGAGAAAGACCAATGGAATTAAGCCTGATCAAGTATCTTGGAACCAATATGAATTTGAACTTACATCCATTATGACTGGTTTATATCATAAAGATTGGATGTTCAACAAAGGGGTTTTCTTTTCTTTTCTTTTCTTTTTTTAATGAACAGAACAATTTATTTGGAAAAATAATGGGAAGACATTATTTCAACATTTCTCTATTTCATAATTCAAGATCTGGGAAGAGAAGCAGGCTAATTCCCTCATCTCTTTTGTAGTTTAATCCCTAGGATGGAATGGACCATGGCCTGGCAGAGCCTGTTTCCCCTACACTAACTATGGAGAAAGTCTAGAGGCTGTCAAACACAGCCAGGTGTGTCCTGGGTTGGATGACTCCCCACATCTAGGACTAATAACTTGTGACAGAAAGACAGACAGGCTTGCCAGTGGTGGTTAAAAGGGTTATTTTATGATGATGTCATATTGACTGCAAGCCACACAGCAAACAGGCTGTCACTCTTCTAAGTCCTTGTTTACCTCCTTTTGCGCAAAACCTACACACCACAGTTTCCCTACCTTGCAGAGTTAAACTCCTTGAGGGTGGTTTAAAGATGCCTACATACCAGCTGCTGTTCACCCTTGGAGCACTGAGCTCACAGCTATGTAACTTGTCTGCTTTATTTTTTTCTTTTTTGAGATGAACTCATTACTTTAGTCTATGCTGCTGATACCTTCACCTCTAGGGGTATCTTATAAGTATCTTCCCACCTAAGGCATCATTCCTTAACAGCTTTGCAGTTATGACTCAGTGACTTCAGAGATTTCCAGCCTGCAGAAGAGTAAAAACTGGTCTGAGGTATGAATTTACTTCTGTGAGAAGCCAGGGAGTGTCTCCTACTGAGACACGATTTTATTTCATGACCTCCACTGATTTCTCATGTGCTATGAAGTGGTTAAGGAAGGGAATTATAGCCGTTGAGAAAATGCAAAACATTTAGGCTGATATGGATCTTCACATAATTAACGTGCAGTGGCTGAGACTCTGTTGTCTCCCCTTCTTTTGCTGTCTCCATTTTTGCCTGTAGAATCACAAGTGAGGTTCTTTAAATCTACCGATTGATGGAGCTGCAGAGAGGCCAAATATATTCACTCATACTAAGAACACAAATGGACACAATCAGTATGGCAAGATTTAGATATGGCAGCCTTTCCCCTGGCTCGTAATTACCAGATTTGTTACAATATTGGCTAAAGACCAGGCTAAAATGTATCCCCACTCTTCCACGTGTGGGTTTTATGGAATGAAGAACTCTAGGTGACAGCACCTTATATTGCTCGGTGACAAAGGTGCACTCACTGGCAGAGTCCATTATTGAAGGTCAGATCCTAACCACTTCATTTTTGGGCAGGTGAGATCATTCTTTACTGAGGACTGCTTCTTTCCCACATGATACTTTTTTAAAAGAGTTCTACTGGTTATAAAAATGCAAACATACAATTGCCAAAGTTATTAAAATTAGATCATTTCTATGTAAGATACAGCTGTTTTTAAATTTGTGCAGGCTGCATCTTGCTCTTTTACACAGTTAAATGTTGAGATGGACAAACTCTAAGTAACTCTATAAGGTACAGCAGGAAACTATAAGATCCCAGAACTGTTCTGAGCTTTAAATTAGTTTCATATTTAATGATTCTATTCTGCCTCCAAATAAACTGAAAAATGACTAGAATCTAAAGCTTATTTGGGAAGTTGCCATAGTAACAATTAGCTACCTCTAAGCTTTCCAGCTTTATTTTATCTTTTTCACTGAGGTGCCCTAAATTACTTGAATCCTCAATAGCTACAGTAATATATCCATGTCTTTGAACTAAATGACATGGTTTTGCTAGAGCCCTCATTATGTGAATATTGATTGAATTTCTAATTGGGACTAGGCATCATCTTGCTGACAGCGTCACTGCAAGAAGCCATGTAAGAGTGAGGAAGATTAACAAAAAAGTAGAAAAAAAAAGGATGCTGTTTCTCAAGGGAAGCAGATAGGGTGATCAAACTGAAGAAAGAGTGAATGGAGTAAAATTAACTTTAATGATTGAGTTTATATGGACTACAGATCTCCTCTAGATGCAGTGCTGTTTGTTTCTGCTATTATCCTCTTACACTCTATTAAATAAAAAAGTATCAGAGGAACCCAAAGAGACTGATTTGATCTGTGGATTAAATAATTACACATGCCAATGTAAAGGGCCTATTAACCCTAATTATTCTAATTCAGGTGCATTTTCCACTCACTTTGTCCTGACATGAACAAACCTAGTAAATTGTTTAATGAAATGCTGTGACCTGTATTTTCCTTTATTACTTTGTCTGTTGTCATTTGACTTTATCTTTGATGAAGCAGTTTCTGAAGTGATAGTGCTTCTTATGTAATTAAAAATAATTGTCATATTCTCAAGGATGAAACTGTGCCCAGGCATCTATTCCTGGCATTTTTCCTACCAACATTAATTCTCAGATGGATAAATCTGAGTTGCAGAAGCCACACCTAGTCTGGTATGTGGAGATCGTTCTTGGATGGAAAATCCCTGAGAGGACCATACCAGTGTTTTGGTTTTTTTCTTTTAGAAACTCCAAGTGTTGCTGAGGGCAGACTGTAGGAAAACATGACATGGAGAATACCCTCACCAGCTTGTGTGTAAACCACTGTGCGCTGGTGCTACTCGGTGTATTCCATGCATGTTCTGTTTTCTGATTATCTTTTCAATGACTTCTGTGGATTGTTTTCTCAGTCACTCATAGCTGTAGGTGCCTGGATTTTTCTAAGTTACCTCTCCTGGGCATGGTCTGGTTACCAAGGAGTACTGCAGGGCCTCATAAGGAGCAAACAACAGCCCCTCTGACTAATGCAGCTTCTTCTGTTTGCCAAGGCAAAGAGAGGCAATGGAGGTGCCCCAGTAATTGTGATAGCTCCAAAGCTTAATTTGGCTCTGAGGAACCCTCTGGGTAGTAGTCTCAAATCTCACTTTTTCTTCTTGTGCTACTTCTACATCCAACTTTACAGTAAGAGCCAGTGGCTTTGAAAAGAAGTTTAAGCATTTCATTCCTGTGTTGTAGCAATTGCCACTTTGCTTTCAGCCCTAAGATCTTCTGGGATCAGAGTTAGCACCTGGACTATTGCATTCCACAGTCAGTAATGACCAGAAGCAGCCAGTATTTCTTAGTTGAGGCTGAAATCTGTAGCACTAACACATGCTGCTACTCTCATGTCTGTTCTGCATTCACAGTATTTTGGTCACTCACCTTTCAAATCACTCCTGTTAGTTTTGTGCATAGCCTTTATTTATTGTTCCAGAAAAAGGAGTGAATTTCCACCTTGTGGTTTGTTGTGTTTTTTACCATAAAGACAGCATATTTCTAACTTCCCAAGTGAAAGTGGTAAAACCACACGATCTGAGGCACTCTTGGAAAAGGAAGTAATCTTTCTTACATCAAATAACTACAAGCAGTAACTGATAAAAACTGAACTTTAAGTGAAGTGGAGCAAAGTAATTCCCAATTTCACTTGGTATGCCTTTTCTTATGTCAGTCCTAAGGCAACAGCAAAAAAAGCAGATGACTTCACTATTGCTTTGATGAAAACAATATTCATCTGGATTACCCTTAAACCTGTCCTGGGGTTTAGTAATCACTTTAACTGCAGATAGCTTAAGAGAAATAACACAATACTGGTTCTGTATTATTTTCTCCAAATCTGAAAAGAATGTCTGCAAGTTTGCTGAATGTCTTTTTTGATAATAAAAGAACAATATCCTAAAGCAAAGATGTCAGCTCCATCCCAACATCTGACAGGAAGAAACACAATCATTCAATGCAAATAAAATCTAGAAAATGGTAAGGTATGGTCATTTTTGAAGCAGAGAAAATTATTCAGCAGCCATAGATTTCTTTTCTGCACTGCACTTCTCAAAATTTTCATAATTTACATGACTAAGAGGTGTTTGGCTGCTCAAATCTTGTAATTCACAGGGAAATAGCATCTGGCTATTAAGACTTTTATATTGACCTTGGAGAGCTTCCTGTACATATTTTTCTCTGCAAAAATGCCTATTGCTATCACATAAAGCAAAAAAAACCAGTGACACCAGTCATCAGAACATTACATAGCATGAACTGGAATCTCTTTCTGGGCTATACATTGTTTGCACTCAGCATAGGAGAGGACAGTCACATTGGCTGGCAGAGTGAGTGGAATTTTGAGCCACAGCTGTACTCTATCATGAAAGGTGCAAATTTGAACAGTACAAAACAGTATCTATCACCCACACATTCTAGCCAAATCACCCCTCTCCCTTACAACAGCTACTAGTTTCTATCTCCTCTTATTGTTTTGCTAAAATTATTCTGACAGACCCCGCCTTTAAGGCAGGATAGCTGGAGGTGGCTGACGGTGAAACATCTGACTTGCATTGCAGGGAAGATGGATGAGTGGATGAGGGAGAGCCACTGGGGCTGGGGACAGTGTCAGTGCAGCACTGACTGTGGCCATTACTCACTGCCTAGAGCAAGCTGCCTTATTGGCAAGGGGATGAACGGGGCTGGGGAGGCTGGAGAGTACAGGCATTGCCTCCCCAGGGGGTGCAGGCATGCTCTAGCAAACACGGGGCTGGAGGCAGCTCTGAACAAGCTGACCACACATGAGCCAGCAGGTGAGGGACTGCCCACCCACTCTCAGCAGTACTGGGACAAACATCACTTCTACAGACAGCTTCTGCAAGGGCTGTGTGCAAGTCAGATGGAAACAGCTAGAAAGGCAGCTGCAACTTACACTGCATCTCTTCAGCAGCAGTTTTCATCAATGGCTTCTGAAAGCACCTATCCCTTCTTCCTATTTGTTTTCCCAGGACAGGCAAGCTGCATTTTCTGAAAACTTCTCCCTTTGGAAGCAACTTCTTACCCTGGGCACTAACCTCACAAGTAGCCATCACATCTTTAAGTCTTTTGGTTCCTGATGCCCTCTGATGCTCCGTGCACCATCTCCTCCCTCCTTCTGCTTTGCTCACATGGACCGATGGGAAGGCAGTTTGCCAATCCTTTCTTCTGAGACCTGCAAGCAGAGAAGCATCACAGCCCCAGAGCCTGCCCCTCTCCACACCTTGTTTTCAAGGAAGGCTGTGACCACGCACATGAAGGGTCTGTCTCCCCTCCCCTTCCTCTGGCCCACCTGCCTTTCTCGGTCAGACAGGACAAGGCCTCCCCACTGTGTCCCTCACCACACGTGACACTCAGCACAATACCTGAATGTACAAACATAACACATGCTTTTTCATACATATGCTTCATTTGTTCGGCCCTGTTTAATTCAGACACATTGATTCATGCATTTACTTCCCTTGGAGATAATAATACCAGCTCATACATACAGAATGAGAAAGGAAGTAGCAATAGCATTGAAATTGGCCTGTAACAGATGGTAGCAAAGATAGTTACAATGTCTGCCTGGCATACATCTTTGTTTCTTGGGTGATGTGACTGGTAGAGAAATAGAGGAAAAGGAGAGAGAAAGATTGTAAACCTTAGGTGTATGTCTGGAAATGAAACAATTTTGTACATTCATTGCTTCTGTCTGGAGAGGAGACATCTTAAAACTCTATGAATTACACCCTGAATCTGAGGAGCAAAACTATGCCTTTGATTTCTTACAGAAATGTTCTGAGGTTTTCCTATAGTGAACAGAAAAAAGACTGTGCTTTCAAAAGTATCTGGAGTCAGTTACAAAAGGAACCAACTGTTAAGGTGTCCCAAGGCTGGAGCCTGGCACTGAAAGGCAAAACGCTCAATAAAAACCTACTTTGTATCTTCTGTGGAAATAGTCAATTGTAGACAAATGCGCAGGTATTTTCCTTTGGTATTGTGAAAACACATTTGGATATCACCAAGGAAAGCAATTACAGGTACTAGACATGAGAGATGCAGTAAATGAATGACTGGTTGTCAAAAATGGTGGTTGCAATCACTGAAGTATGGGCTTTATCTTTTTTTTCTCCCCCCTGCTCTCCTTACTTCTGCAGTCCTCATATTCCCAAATGATACTGAAAAAGCTTTGCAAAAATTTTTAGACCAGGCTGCTAATTTACATCACATTACCCAAAACACACACTGACAGTTGTAATGTTCATTATTACATATAAAGGTGGTTGATTTTTCATGGTGCTTTTCACGTGTAGCATCACTGCAGGGGGGGTCCAGTGGCTGTAGAACATTCATGCAAAGGCACAGTCTATAAGCTTGTCCCTTGTAAAGTGCTTGATCTTTCTCATAAGACAGAAAAATTCTTTTGCTTTACTGACTCACATTAAATGTTTGGTTTAGATTTGTTTTCTGCTCTACACGGACCACTGAAGTAAGTTCACATCCAGTATAAAATAAGTATAATGCAATGAAGGATGCACTGGAATATCACAATGCTTATAGTTGTCACATATCTTAAACCCACATAATTATACTTCTCTTCAGAGTCTCAGGTCCACCATTAAACATGCACGCCCCTTAAGCACATTTGTATTAAAAGTAGTTATTTAATACATTTCAAGTTCTGTTCCTTAAATGTTAAAGAACAAAGTTACAGAGATATGCAAATTTCTTTACGAATTTTTTCAAAAGGGTGGTACATTTTTTATTAGCAGAAAGTTGAGAGCTACTTTGCTTTAATGTTTTTTGTTTATTCACAATTTGTTAGCTTGGTATTTAATAATATACTTTACTATTTTCATTTGACTAATGTCCATCGTTAATTATTACACATACTTATTTCTTTACATTATCCCCATTTTTTTTTAATTAGACCTCTGCTGTTATTCACTAATTGTAAGAGTTCATGTTTTCTTTACATACTTAACCCTGCATATTACTACTAAGTTGGAAAGGCTTTTTTTGCATTTTGTTCTATTTTATGCAGCCTGAGTTTATCTTATGATTTGATAATGTAGGTGATACGGGCAAAAAATATCTGATAAAAAAATCTCTTCGTGTATTTGGTTCTGTTTTCATAAGTGGCACAGTTGAAGGATGCATGGAAAATAAAAGAGGTCAGGAAGTGAGGCTGAGCCCAAAGTCCTGTTTGTTTTTCCACCTATATGAATTGATCTAATCGAAGATATTACTTCTTCACTAAATTTGATGAACTCTTAAGGGGCTGTGTGGTACTTTAAAAAGGATAGAGAAAGACAAATATAGTCCAGTAAAGCAAAGCAAATGCCCCAAAGCCTCTGCCTAACTTCATCATGTATGATGAGTCAAGCATATGTTTACCTTTCTGTATCGTCTGTCTCAATCACAGGAGCAGAGCAGCACTTTCAAAGGCATATATCAGAAATACCATGTTTGTATAAGCAGACCTCTTCTTCCAAAGTCTGAGATAGCCCTGAAAACTGGTAAGACTTACAACAGAACAGGGAGAGTCCTGAGCTCTGCCACTGCTACGTGAATGAGTTCTGAGGAGTCAAATTCTTGATCTGGACATCACCAAAAGAACAGCTGATAGTTTTATTGGAAAAGAAATTGTTAAAAAGTTAAAAAAAAGAAATCCAGTATCTCTAACTCTGTACTATTTAAACAGAAATCAGCATTTTTATAAACCTCAAAAGATTTTGAGAAAAAAATAAAGAAAAATTATGCATGCACTCTGTACCCTTCAATACACTAATCACTGATCAATTCTTTTATATTTTAAGTAGAAACACAGATCAGCTTCCCCTTAGAAATCTTCTAGTATGACCTTTCAGCCATTAAAATGGCTTACTTTTTTTTTTTTTTTACTGGACACATTTCCTCTGATCAATATTCATTGAAGAGTCTCATTTTTTTAAGCAAGGTCAAAGCATAGTTTCCCTGGTCTCAACATGCTTGGACTTCCTAAGATTGTAAGATTTTACCTTGGGTTGGCTTATTTGCATTTCCAGCTCGATCTCTGACCTTCACCAAAGGGACCTCAGTTATCCTTCATGCTGGATCCAAGCTCTAGTCATTGCCTTCCTCCTTTGCTGATAATTTAAAAACCAATAATATTCTTTAAATAAATTATTTTTTAAAGAAAATTTAATTATGTGTCAGTACATGCCATTACAGCTGCTTTTTCTTACCATCCCTTATGACTTGGAAGAAAGAAAGAAAAGGCTGGTCAGGCTAACCACAATGGGCAGCAATGTCTTCTTGTTATTGCACTTTTAAAATTCTAACTTTTGGGGTTTGGTAAGAATTGAGCATACAGCTGGGCAGGGAAGCAAAATCCATTATAAAGGTTTTTCAATAGAATGCTCCTAGGGAGAAATTTAGAAAAGGAAATGGTAAAATTTTCGATGACAACCATTCTCTAGAGATACCTATTGAACAACTGTAACAGTCAATACAATCATGAAACACTGATTATTGCTTTTTTTAATAAAGAGAGATTGAAGGCAAGTTTGTTGTGCCCTAACTAGTAAAAGTGTTTGCTCAAACCTCCTGTCTATCAGATTTCAGAATAGCTACAGAAGCTACCTAGAGACTCTAAGTAATTCAGTTGAGATGATGTCATAAAATACCATTGATTAGGACAAAAGCGTATGCTGATTTCTTATTCTGCAGGCTCAGGGACAAGTTCTGAAGGATTTCACCTGAGACAACTAAGTTTAAGAAAGTTAAAGTTAGAAAATTAACAAAACACAAGAAAGCATGCAGAGAAGCAGAGTGCTTTTTTCTCCCCCTGGTTCCCCCAGATTCACTGTTAAATGTCATGTCTGTAAAACTAGATCTTGACTATTTAATGTGATAACCTTATAGGAACTAGGTGAATACTTCTGAAAGTAGAGAGGTTTTAGATACACACAACATAATTCTAACATGCCCCTGCTCTCAAAATGAGCTAAAGAAATAGCTGGGACATTATTGCAGTAGTCTGCATACTCCCTATCCTGCCTGGTATCTCCACTGCAAAAATTTTTCCTCTCTAAGTTTAATTATGAATGGTAAATATATATGAGCCTTGAGAGTAAGTTTCTCTTTTATATGAATTTGCAACCTATCTAGAAAACGAAGCATTACAGCGGAAATAGACACATTCATGATTCATGAAAAGCTTTGGGCACAGATTCAGGAGGACACTTCTCAAATCTGCACTGTGTGCTCCTCCCTATTCAAAATGTATCCACTCAGATGTATGTTTCAAGATCATAAAATTCAGTGGGAATTAAAAACATCCCTCAATACCTTCCTAAGAAGGCATTCTTTGGGAGTATCAGGCTGAAAACTCTTAAAATAAAAATGCCTGGCTATGATTTATTCTGGTATTGGCAGTTTAGGATCCCTAAAAACAACCTGCAATGTGTCCCACTGTGGTCCGTAGTTTTTGGAGCAAAACCTTAGTAACCAAATGTTCTACAATGTTTTTATCCTCAATGACAGGTCTCACAATAATCAAAGCATGAAATATTAAAAATTGATGACAGGTTATGGGCAATAATAGGTGCTCAAGAGATCTGCTATGTCCAAATCTGAGTGAAAGAAATTGTCTTGCTGAAAGGGCAGGAAATTTGTTTTCCCAGCAATTAATCTGTTTGGAGATGTTCTTTTTAAACAGAGTTCCCTGGCTAAATCAGTAAGTGTTTGACTTGCTACCTAAAACTGTGTATCTTAAAAAGGTACTTGTAATCTGCTTTTCATCACCTAGGAATTCCAATATTTGAACCACCATTCTGCAAACAAGGCCACTGCCTTACCTCAGAGCTTGCAGCTCCATACACTGAAATGGAGATAACATCCTGTTCACGTGCATATCTCCATAATTTACCTTAATCTCCAAAGGCATCACCAACCGAAGTACATTATGGTGTTGTGCTCATGAGTTAATGATCAGAGCTAGATTTCAAGGAGTCACTCCCACTTAGGCACAGCATAGAGCATTTCTTCAAAAATTCATTATAATGATCTGCAGGCTATTTTTCATGTGCTTTGAGTCAAGGCTTACACACATCTGAACTCATCCCAGATGGGATTCAAATAATCTTGAGACTGATATTGGAACACAGTGCATCTTGCACAAGCTGATGAGTAATTTCTTGTCCATATTTTCATATATATACATTTATATTCACATCCCTAGTGACTATGTATATATTGGGCTAGACAGATTACCAGATTCATCTGGAAGGGCATGATATATGTTCATATGGATAGCCTTCCTCCAAGGAAACAAGATCTCCCAAAACAGTACAAATATTCATCTCAAAAAGATGTTCCTCCTCTCTCTGGGGAATCCTGTCTTCCATACTGCTTTGCATGGTAAACCCCACTATCTTACAAGAAGGGGAGAAGCTCAAGGAAGACAGTGAAAACTAATCCACGATGGACTGTCTGGATTCCCCCCCTTGGTTAGGCTCCTCAGTGAATGCTACCAACTTCAAGGTAGTTCACTATTCCTGTTTTCATGCTCCTCAGGTACACATAGATGGCAAATAAACTCGGTTGATTCACTGCGAAGCATTTATTTGGGACTTAAACTACAACTGTTGCTGCTATGGGGTATTTAAATATAAATAATAAGCCAGAAGTGATATAAGTCAATAGAACAAATATAGTGGCAAGACAGTATTTGCAACTACATCACACAAACCAGATCCTAAATCACATTGTATCTTTAATTGCTTGTTTTAGACTGCATTAAGGGAACAGTTTGGAGACAATATTTTTTCTCTTCTGTTCTATTGTCCCTAACTCTATATGACCCTTCATAACTTGAAATTTCTACTAACAGGTGCATGACAGATAGTCACTGTCACTTGAAGAGGAAATGGAGGCTGGCAAATTATCTAGAACAACAGAGGCAAAAGCCTTTTCCAGCTCAGCACACTCGTGCAATGCTTATGTTGTAATTGGGAATCTTGGAAAAAATAAAACAAAATCCAAAGCAGAGGATTGTTGCAGTTTCTGACAAAATGAATTTAAAAAAAATAATCACATAGAGTTAACATTTTACATTGCTTCCTTAAGAACCTCATTGTGGGCACTCCTTTCTGGTGCTGCCTTGCAAGAATATTATGGTTGCCATTGGGATAAGTCAGGTAAAAATTCCACTGTTCAATGTATTAGTTGATAGCTGCTCCTTTTTAATAAATAATAGTTATTTTAATATGCAAATACATGGATCACAGGCCTCTCTCACCCCTCCTATTTGTATTCCTTCGTGTCAACTACAGCTTGCAATGATGTTTCTAACTCCCTGTATTATAAAGCACTCCAGTTTCCTCGTTTTACATTTTATTTGGTAAGTTGACTGTGCTTCAAAATCACATTCCTGTTGATTTTGTACACTGTAAAAAATGGACTTTTAGATAATGTTTTGGTTTAGAAGGTTTCACAGTTTGCATAAAGTAATTCAGACTGGACAAAGCAATAGCCATCCAGAATTCTTATGTCAAATTGATGAATGGATTTTCTCTGGTGGGGAGGTTCATATTTCATCCAGATTCAGAGTTTCCAGTAGTATTTGAGGTATCAGCAAATCAGAACTATGCCAGAGCTCAATCAATTTAACTCTGAGTAAGAACAGAACTGGAAGCAGCTCCCATAAGGCAGAGAAAGTGAAGGGGGAAAAAAAAAGGAGAGTGAGATAATGTTAATTGGCTCGTTGACATGTTACCATTTCCTGCTGAGCCAAATTTCAGATAAGACATTTGAACGTGGATAAAAATGTGATAAGCTAGTTTTAGATGAGTTATAGAGGAACTATGTTTCTTCATCTACCTACGTATCATTACATTTTACCATTAAAAACACTCAGTCTAGATGTATCTACAATTTAAATATTTCAGAGCTTACTATGGATTAAAGTGTTACATAGCCTCAAATTTCTCATCTGTAGCATAAGCTTCTTGAGGAACCTGAAGAAGGAGCTGTTAAATGCTACAGTGAGTTGTGTCACTGCATGAAAATACCTACATATGATATTTAATGCATATTTGAAGTATATCTGCTCTCTACCTAGAGAAATTCAGTGGTGAGAGGAAGGGGAACCTCATGACAAATCACTAAAGAGGATCTGATGATGGATGAGAATCAAAGGAATCATCTGGAGAAGTGTGCAATCATTGGTAAAAGACAACCACTGTCTGAGAATACTCACAGCTTTGGAGAAACACTGCATGGATTACAGATGAACGAGAACTTGAGTTCTGAAGAATAGAGACAATGTTTACAGTGATAATGCACGTCAGGGTGTGCTGGCTTTCTGATTCACCTTAGCCTGGAAACAATTGGTGGTGGGGGACGGGGGGCTGTTATGCTCAAATTCTTTGGAAATGAGTCCATGGATTCTTTGGGGTATGGCTCCAGACTGAGCTAGGAGTTTGGTAGATTGCTCTTAGTGTTTGTAAGCGTGAATATCCTGTGAACATTACTTTTGCATTACTCTGCCTTTTGGTTTTAATATAGTAGGCTAAAAAAAGACAGAATTTTGAGGGTATCAAGGGCAAAAGGGACATCATGACCTATTATATATTATGTGATATCATGTGTTAAGTCACAGCCTCCTTGAATCTCTTAAAGAACTCAAACTGTCTTGTTTGACCCAACCTATATATTTTCTCCCTCAACTTTATTATCCCCATTCTCCTCAGATGGGCCACTGGTAGGATAAAATAAAACATGACACAGTGACTAGACAATTGATTCAGACAGGTGAAAAATTAAACACAGAGCACTGCTTTTTAAATATGAGAGCTTTTAAATATTTTCTGCAAGAAGATGCAAAAGAGTACTTGGTTCTTGACTTTTCAGCAGTAACCAGGTTTGCTTCAACTCAGACAGAAATCATGAACTTGTTCAGAGAACTGGCAGGTGAAGTCTTCTGGCCTTTTATAGAAACTCCAGTTTCTTATCATAGTAGTCCCTTAAAATCTACTAATCTGTTTGCAACCATGTCAAGTGCAATAGCTCTTCATACTAAATGGAATCTTTGTTGCCTTTATTCTCTTGGCAATGGATCCTGTTAGCTACAATTTAGTTTGGCAAATGAAGAATCTAGAAGACTGACATATTAGTTCTTTTTAGACTGCCTGCTGAGCTTTTAATTCCAGGAGACTGCCCTATAGCCAGCCCTTGCATTTCTTTCACTACATCTTGCATATAAATATTTTACTGTGCTCTGATATAAAAGTTTGATACAATTTGAACTGAAAAGGCATAGATGAGACAAGGATATTCAAGCTTACCTTTATAAAATAAAAACGTTTTATATCTTGGCTCTTGTACTAAAGCAATTGTGAAGAAAGTATATTTGGTGCTCTAGGTTTTACAGAGACAGACATTTTTTATTATTGTATTAATCAGCAAACACATGTTTGGCTATTATGATATATATCTACTTCATAATGACAAATGACTGACCTCAGTGGATAACCACACAAGCAATGTGATTTTTTCCAGTGCCAAAAGGGAGATTGTTAATCTCTTCTGAGCCATAACAACTTCAGAAAGTCACACCCACAGAGCATCTTTTCACTATGACTGAAGCGTTAAGAGGCCAGGCTTTTGTATAAAATTATACTAATTTACTAAATGTCTCTATGATAAGATTTCTCATTTCATCATGAGCAGAACAGTAGAAGTAGATGACAAAGTTTACAAGTAAATTGGTTATGAAATTCTGGCCATTTTGTTGATAGAAACAGAACAAATTATGACCTTGTAGGCAGATAAATATACTCTAAGCTTGAAAATATGGATTACTGAACTGAAAAATTATATCTTCTTCACTATAATTGCATAACCCCTAAAAATAGCAAAAAGTGTATTTAGAGGGTTGAGTTTCAAGAGTCTGAAAATTAATGGTGAAGAAGTGATGTAATTTGGGACTAATATGTTTCAAGTTATCAAAATGTGAGACATGTCAGGATTTTTCTAAATAGAAACTGAAAAATGCCGCCCGCCTTGCAGTTACCAGCTCCAAAATAGCCAATGCTATAAATAGTAATAACAAGTTTATGTGCTATTTTCCGTTTTAGTAGAAGTTTTAAATGCATTGGCCTTGACACCATACCCATACTTCTGTCACTTAACTTTGTTTTTTCATTTCCAGAAACAAGATGTTTGTACTGCAAAATTTGCCCACAATAATTCCTTAAAACATGGTTTATTTTTATCCTAAAACATAAGTTTAAAAATTCAAGTCAATATACTTCCCAAACTGCTCAATGTTGTTAACATTCTCCTTTCAGCTTTGCATCATATACAAGGAGCATTTCATTTGCCTAATGAAAAACATATTTAAACTAATGAGTACACAGTGTTTTTATTTACATATGTAATTAAAATTTACCACTATTAATAGCTGACAGAGGGGAAGGGAAAGTGTGATTATTTCAGTAAGTGCACACTCTTTCAAGAGGATAGCACTTCACAGGCAGCACTAAAGTTAGAGATTAAAAGTTGTCATCAGTGTGGAAAAAAATACAGCTCTGAGATGTCCTAATCCCTGTGGTGCATTTCTGAAGACAAAGCCTTTGGCACTTTCCTTCTCCCTAGGTGCACCAGAATTGATCATCCCTTTATAGAGCCCCTGGCTCCTGTTGCTGCTGCTCCCTGGAGGAGTGCGGGAGGGTTCTCCCACAGAACCCATGTCGTGTTTTATTCTGTGAGAACAGAGCTGTGAGCACCGGGCAGACGCTGTGCTTCTCAGAGCCTGGTGGGAGGTCGGGCAAGTGAGGGAATATGCTCCTCTGCAGACATGTAGGAGAGAAAAATAACACCAAATGTACACCGAGTGAGGAAGGAGAACCAGGGTCACTTGCTACAAATTGCACGGGGGTGAAAACGCTAAAGATGCAGCAGACAGCAGCTATCTGACATTGACACACAGACAGGACACAGAGAAATGAGATTAATCAAAGAGTCAGGGTTACAGAGATCTTTAGCCCACCCCATTCTTCTTAGAAACACAGTTCAAAGACAAGCATCAGACACCAGCTATCTCTGCATGGACAAACATGGCAAAGAGTGCTAAATCTTCCACCTTTCTGCTGTTATCTCACAGATTCTACAGAGCCTGCCAGAGGAAAGCAGATTTCTGCTTAAAGCTGCACTATGTGCAAACATGCTCCTGCTGAACAGTGCTGTTACTACAGCACTCTCTGTTCTGGCAAGGGAAAATTTAATCAGCAGCACTATGAAAGTACTCATATTGAATCCTTCATTATTAATATGCACTGATATGCATTTTTCTAAACATTTTGTGAATACTGTAATCATAGCTAGGACAAAAAAAGTATTAGTAATATACATTAAAACAATCTTAGTGCAGTTTTACAAGCAGCAATAATTTCACTTTGATTTGAAACTTCGGGTTGAGTTACCCATTTTTTAGTTAAAGGAGGGCTTATGAAGAGACAGAAAAGATAAAGATATAATGATACATGTACTAAACAGTGGGATTTCTTTAACCTGGCAGTCTTGATCAAAACTTTTTCAAATGGAAAGAGAAACCACAGACTATAAAAGCATTACCTGCTTGCTGCAGCTGAATGTTAGTTTACCTTGCATGGCTGGATGCAGTCACTTCATACTTACCTGGTATCCTCCTGTGTGAGTGGGAGAAGGGTCAGCAGCACCAGGGCTGATCAAAATAATCATCACTAGTTTGCTGGCATGGACAGATACTCACCTATTGCAAGGTCAAAATGGTTTGAAAGACTGAAAGGGTGTGAAAACTCCAAGTCCTAATGTCCAATGATGAACTGCTACTACAGTTAACTTTCCTAAGGCGGATGGCTTTGAAAAAGGTGAATACACTGAGAGGTGCATATGCAGTTCTGAGGTATAAGTGATTAATGACATTAGGGATAATTTCGCACATACAATATTTGTGCAAATGCCTGGACAGAACCATGACTAGCCACTACAGTCCCGGATCTGAATCATGCAGAACGCCCCTTGCGCTCAAACACGCGTTTGTGGGTTTAGCGGCTGTAACATTGCTGTGTCTCCAGGTGGTGCTGTTGCAAATGGAGTCGTACGTTATTATGTGACCAGGCGGGATTTTATCTCTTGGAGAAACTTGTGAGTTGTGAAGATCATTTTAAGAGCTGAATCAGTTGTTTATTACCTGTATCGTTCTAACACTCAGCTTCAATGTTAACAGCATATGAGGAAACAAAAGGACTGTCCGATACTAAAATGCTAGAGAGAACACTTCGGAGTTAAACAGTCTGTAAGGAAACTGGCAAGCAAATCTGTAAACGCAGACTAGAGGAATCACTAAGTG
>JAWWLZ010000174.1:9472817-9487500 GCA_035041345.1 Poliocrania exsul
TATTGCAAGGTCAAAATGGTTTGAAAGACTGAAAGGGTGTGAAAACTCCAAGTCCTAATGTCCAATGATGAACTGCTGCTACAGTTAACTTTCCTAAGGCGGATGGCTATGAAAAAAAGGTGAATACACTGAGAGGTTCATATGCAGTTCTGAGGGATAAGTGATTAATGACATTAGGGATAATTATAATATCTGTGCAAATGCCTGGACAGAACCATGACTAGCCGCTACAGTCCCGGATCTGGATCATGCAGAACGCCCCTTGCTTTCAAACACGTGGTGCGGGTTTAGCGGCTGTAACATTGCTGTGTCTCCAGGTGGTGCTGTTGCAAATGGAGTCGTACGTTATTATGTGAACGCGCGGGATTTTATCTCTTGGAGAAACTTGTGAGTTGTGAAGATCATTTTAAGAGCTGGATCAGTTGTTTATTACCTGTATCCTTCTAACGCTCAGCTTCAATGTTTACAGCATATGAGGAAACAAAAAGTCCTATACTAAAAGGCTAGAGAAAACACTTCGGAGTTAAACAGTCTGTAAGGAAACTGGCAAGCAAATCTGTAAACGCAGACTAGAGGAATCACTAAGTGTTATGTACACCATAAAACCAATCCTCTTCACAGTACCAGAGGACAGATTCAGGATCCTACAGTTAGGTAATAATTTATTCCTTTCTTCCCCTTCTTTACTTTCATTCATAGCCTCAGTGTATGTGTTGGGTGGAGAATAATCAAGATGATGGCTCTGTGAAAATACTGTCCTATGTAAAAGGTGCCGTACACATCTCTGATTTGTGTATTTCCAATTATACAGTATCACGAAGCAAGAGCAGGGTTGTCAGCCCAACAGAGTCAATATTGTTGTGAAAGACTGAATTGTATTCTTTCCCACCTTCTGCTACATTAACAAAATTTTTTGATAAGTTTTGATTCTAGGACATTTGCAGTAGCTGATGATGCATTAAGTGGAAAGAAAAATGTTGATTTTTAAACTGCATTCAGTTGTTACAGTAGAAATATTTGAAATTATATAATTTCCAAACCCGTAAAATTCATAGTGTAGTGCTCTAACTATATTAATTATGAAATACTTATATTTTAAGAGTTAACTTTCTAACTAATTGCTGCATTAGAACTGCAGTTCTAGAATCTCTTCCCTGTCCCCTCTGTCCTCTCCAGAGTTAATTAGTATTTCAAAATTAAATAAATTGTAAGGCTATGGTTAAATGACTCGGGTAGTTTCCAGATAGTTGTAACTGATAAAGTTGCAGCACCTTAAGTTCTACTGACAGTCTGAGCTCCCAGAAGAAACATTAAAAAGCATCTCAGTACATGCTTCACACATGACAGTCACTGAGTCACATTAAAACATATATGGTCCAGTTTGAAGGAACACAGTTTATGAATTAGTATGAAATGGCTTTCAAAGAGAAAAAAACCACTCAGTATATGAAGATAAGTTTCACCTCGTCTTTCATTTTCTTTAAGCTTATGGATTTTTGTAAGTTTCTCCCCGCCCCGGAAATCCATTGATGGTTTTGCCTTGAAAATTCAGCACATCTTCATGAGAATCATTTCCAAAACAGCATGGGAAATGTATTGCTCAAATACAAAGATATTGCACACAAAAATAAACTGGTCAAATAATGTAGCTGCTCTGAATTATTCACAGCTATCTAGCAAGCATTGCTTGCAATACAGCAACCAAGTAAATGGACAGAAAATGAGTTTTGGCATGATTCTAGGAATTAGCATTCTTCATTTCTATGGTAACACTGATAAAAAGTTGTTACTAATAATAATGAAATGAATACAGAATAAAAACAAGGAAGCTAAATAGAAGACATCTATTGCAAGCTTAAGTGTTTTTCCCTTTTTAATGGGAAACACATGTACAAACTTGCACACATCTCAACTTTAGTACAGTACAGACTAATGCATATATTATTAGCTTATTTTGCCAGCAAGTAAGGACAGATGTTCAATGAATACATGTGCAACCTAGGACAGGTATAGGAAGACTATTAAAATAGAAAACTGTGAGCAGAGATTGTGTTGGTTTCACAGGCATTTTGTAGAATCATAGATTCATTACGAACTACTATTGAATCCAGGGGACATTATAATTTATGGAAGATTGACAAGAGTGACACAATGATAAATATATACAGAAGAAACTCTTTCAGATGGGAAAATTTGCCTAACACTTTTATAGTGTGACAGAAAAGAACTTCCTTTACCTCCAGCTACTAATACAATGTATTATATAATTGTTATCAGTGAGTATATATATAGAAATTTATATATTTTCATTGGTTTACAGATCTGTTTCTAAGGGGGGAAAAATAAAAAGCTTCTCCTTAGCAGGGATTCTCACATCTCAGTTGTAGTGGAAGGAAAATCACAAAAAACTCCATAAATGCAAACCTTACCATCCATCCCCTCCCCTCTGTGGACAATGTGTGAAGGTTCTGATGACAGAGGAGAGAAGTCTGATCCCATCATCAAATAAATCAAAATCCATTACAGGGAAACAAGAAAGAGCAATAGGGATGAAGAATTATAAAACCTCATCTTCATGTTAATCTTTGCCTCAAATACAATTTGAATGTGCAGGAAAGCTCTACTACATTTACATAACCAGGGTTTCTTGTTAATTTTCACAGGGTTCTGTATTTTTAAGTTCCAGATAAAAGGAAAAAACACTGAAAGTTGTCAAATATTTTCAGCTTTTGGGTAGAACTGAATGCCTGATCTGAAAGACATTTAGCAAGTCTTCCAGGACATGCTCAAAAACACAAATAATTTAGAGAGACTGTGGGGGAGATGAAGCATTTAAATGAACCAGCAGAAGCGAGAGCAGTTGGGGGAAAGTACTATCTAAATCATCTGGAGATAAGATTAATACAACACATACCACATGTACACTAGGAAAATATATTTGGACAAAAGATACAGTGTGAAACATGACAAGAACTTCTGAAAGTTGCTACAGTTGGTGCTGTTCATGTCTCAGCCTATGGTCCTATGGCCCACCTGCACCTCCCTGTGCTGTCTTGTGTTTTTGCTTCTCCTCCTTTGGGGGCCAAACCCGCCCCCCCCCCCACCTTACATGCCCTCAGATCTGTACAAGGGTTCACACTCACCCTCTGGGTAATGTAGTTTGAAAACTGTCTACAATATTGTCTGTTTGATAAGCTTGGTGAGGACTAGACACAGGAGGCTCCTTTAAGAGTCCCAGCCAGGAGAGCGGCTGGATGACCACTGTAACTTCCTATGGAATGCACCCTGCTTGCTTTGCACCCCAGGCATACCACACAGCTGAGTAGTTCAAGGTAGGAAGTGAAACATTGCACATGTATTGTTTGGCATAACTGCTTAAAAATCATGAGGTTATTTCATTCTGCTGCCTATTCCAGTCTGTAACTATTAGAAGGAATTGTGTGACCAGCATCCAATGGTCATCCAGGTCATGCCAGGACGGAGCTACACCAGGGTAACCCCTGTCTGGATGGGCTGGGGCAGTCAGGTCCTGTTGAAAGAGGTTGCGAACCCCTGGACCAGACTGGTTTTCTCTAACAGAAAGGTATTTGTAAGAACCAGTGGTAGCAGAGTTTGCGCAAGAGTGAAGACTCCCACCTTGCTCCTAGCTTTTCTCATCAAAGAAGTTCTGAGACTAGCAGTCTTATCTCTGGAGATTAGGAACCATCAAAGACTGAAGCCACTGGAGACAGAAGTACAGCACTGAAGTCTTGATACTGTCACTTGACTAATCTGTTTGATAAGTGCCTACTTTTTTAGCTGTTACCATTTAGATTACCATGAACTACTTGCCAAACAAGTGTCTGCTTGGAGTTTAGAGGTTTGCCTGGTTTCTCACTCTATCAGAGTATCTCAGCCATCATGGCTATCACCCAGTTCCCTTATAACAACAACCAAGACAGTGCAGTGCCAGAGAAGCTTAATTTTGTTTCTGATCTCTGTCACTGGAAAACAGTCAGAGTTAACACAAGTGGTAAGAAAATGCTGGCAGGTCTGGGGTGCCTTGAGTTGATCCTCCCAACCCAAGAACATCACTGGATATCAAAATTTTGTAAAGAAAAAACTTGCAGCAATAACAACTAATTAAACATGTTTAGTAAAGGTATTTCAGTCTCTGTTACTTCCCACCACACCTCAGTGCCATGTGCCTCATTTCTCACAGTTTCCCCATGAAAGAAAGCCTTTCCACTTGTTTCCCTGAGAAACCCATCTCCTAAAAGAGATGTGAGGAAAGGCTGAACCGTTTGCAACCAGTATTACTATGGAATTAAGCTAATTTGGAGAGTGAAACACAAAACTGAAATAATAATCTTTTATTTGCTCAGAGAAAACATTTCAAAAGACTATCCAAAATGCTCTTCGGTGAGGGATATAGAACATAATTTAGATGCCATGTATGTTACATGAGTTACTTTGGAAATTCAGGCTGGAATTTTCTCTAGTCATAGATGTACACAAATCAAGATAATTAAAAAAAGTATAATGCATAAGATATGGGTCTTCTAGGGATGAAGAAAACTCATTTGAAGGGTAATTTTCATAAAAATGAAATAAAGAACAGATTAGAAGATGTGCAATCCATGAAATATTAAAAAGCTTCATTTAGGTACTTGCTATAGGACTTAAAGTTCAAAAAATAATTAAAAAAAGGCACTTTAAAAGATTGACTGGCCTCACAGGTTGAGAGAGACAAAAACATTTGGATTATTAGTTCTGATGTATCTTTCATCTTGTTGTTTCTTAATCCTTTTCAAAATGTTTTTTTGGTTTTTGGGTTTTTTTGTGGTTTTTTTTACAGGGTCTTTTAACTTGTTCTTAGATTTCCTTACAAGGAGAGGTTTATATTGAGCTCATTTACACTCTAAGCATGCAAAGACAGAGCCCCCTCCCTTTTAGTATTACACTGTAAGTAATGAAAACTGTATTTCCATACCAAGTTCTAACTGATGCCTTAACTGGTCAATATCGTTTGTCAATTTAGCTAATTAACAAAAACCAAAGCCACGTCATAACCTCAGCACTCTTTATGTAAATTATTGAACAAAACTAGACTAACAGGATTGACTCAAAAGATAAAGCAGAGTCTGTTGATTATCACTTCTGTGGTTTTTCCCCAAGACTTGGGAATTTGCTTCTTTCTACAAGATCACTGTTTTTGACCTTGTTTGCATCTGTGCCTCTATATATACTGATCTGCAGAAAGTATTTGTTTCTATAGATAATCACAATAATATTTTACCAGTACAACAATTTTTCTCCAGAGTGGCTGTATCTATTCTAATTATTTACCCTCCTAAAAACACCATTCTCAGATTATTCTAACTAAATGCACTTTTTTCATCACTTCTCATCTGCGTTTGTCTTGACATATGAATTCCTAAACCTCATATGCATTAAAAAAATTCTATTACATCAGTGCTTTTATTTAAAACAGAGATTGCAATTGGTAGAGAATTACCTTTCCTCTTCCTGTAACCAGTGACACCAAGTCTAGATTAATGCCAGGACTTCAGCACAGAAACACAGCTACAACTCCTTACATCCGAAGTGTTTTCTCTTTTTAATCAATTTTGCCCTCAGCCAAAATTGTGGTAATGTAGAAATAAACCTGTCAGATGTAATTTTACTTCTCCAGTTCCCGTGCTGCAAAGCACAGAGTTGTGCTGTTCATCAGCATGGGTATAAATGCTGGGAAGCCTTTAGCCAAAGCCCCCTTTTCAGCATATCTCTACTTCCATGTTTTAATTTGAAAAGAGTATTAAAATAATCATTCAGATGTAGAACTCTTCCTCCATTCAGAGGGAATGCAAAGATTTCACTGCTTAGATCTTGCAGCATCCTCTGGTTATCCCATTAAACACAGAACCTGGAATAGGACATTTTTAATAGTGCATTGATTCACTTCACCAGAACAATACTTTTCCATGATTGCTTTTCTCATATCATTTATCCCTTGAACTAACATCAAAGTTATTCACCAGCTGAGATTTATTGAGCCTGACCAGTGCTGGAGCCAACACTGGTGCTATTACAGAGAGCTCTTGAAGAGACAGAGGTCCCTATGGCGAGCCAGTGGGTAGATGAAAACCCAGAGAACTGGAATGGCATGACAAAGAGTTTAAGAAAACTGCTGAAGTGACTTATGAATAAAATCTGGGATCCAAGGAAAGGATCAGCTCACAGTCTTACCAGGCTACTTACATGCCTTACACTGAGCAAAAAAAATTCTGCTCTCCACGTGTTCGTGTGACTTGATCTGACAGAGTTATTTGGAGTCCCTGCTGGTGTGTTTTTGCATAAGAGTGACCACAGTATCAAGATCAGGGGGTGCCTGATTGTCACACCTCCTCCTGCACCCAGCACTCCTGGGGGCTGCACACCAGGAGGGCGAGCACTAAGGGTTTTCTAAGAGATTGCCCTTGATCACAAGTGTAGTGTGGGGGGAATACAGAAAAAGAGCATGTGAAAAACATCACAAACTTTTTAAACTCTTTTTTTTCCTCTAACTTGGTGCTAAGTGTATAGCTGGCAGCAGGTAAAATACTGAAGGCTGTCTCAGAACAGCCTCTCTCAGCTGTTCCTTGCACTTCGGCACATGCTCTCTGCACTTTGCCAACAGCCCTCTCACACAGTTTATCCTGAAAAATCCTAATGCATGGGGATTTACAGGACACAGATGTAGGATTTCTCATTTAGGGCTATATCATATGCACAGATTTCTCCAGGAGTACCCTTAAGCCACCTTTATGGGAACAGTGCAAGGCAAAGATGCAATGGCAACAGCCAGAGTTTGGTTCAATTTATTTACCCTTAAAGAAAACCAAGAAGCTTCAGAGTACACTGAATGACAATAATATTTGTTTGCTGGACTAACGCCTGGAGATCCTTACTTTCTACAGATAATGGAAGCAGTTTGGTGGCATGCCAGCCAAGAAAAACATCCGTTGCTCAGCATGGCATCCAGCTAAACTAATCTTTGCTTTCCACAGGAGATGTTTTTTCAATAATTTCTAAGAGCTAAAGGACTTCATTAAGAACCATGCAGGCATTGATCCAGATGTTAAACCTCTCTGTACAACAGGAAGCCCTCTTGGAAAGCAGAAAAGAATAACTGGTTCACTGTCATCTGGTCTTGAGAAAAGAGAGCAGTATTGCCTATTTATTTGATGTTACTATATGGAGGAATTTATTTCATTGTGTACATGCTGTTTGAAATGCATTTAATTATAATGTGTTTGTGTAGCTAAAGTGTAGGTAAACATTCAATTTCAACCTAAATGCCTTACTGTAGCACTGAAATTTTTTATTGTTGCTAAATCTTATCCCAAGAAAAGCATAACACATGAGAAGTAAAACAGAATTCATTTTTAAATATTTAATGCTAACCAGAAGTAATACTTCTCAGTTATTCTTAGTAGACTTTTCTTCTTTTTATATTGCTTTTCTGTCATCTTTAACTTTGGAAAATGATAATATTGTAAAAATAATTCTTAGATGGGTAAGTAAACACCTAAATTGTAAAGTAATTGTATTCCTGATGCCTAAGAAACTTCTAACATGTTAATTTCTCTTGACAAATTTCTATATAGACCTGGCAATGCCATTTGAAGTATGGTCTTGATAATATATTGCCCTTTACCAATTTACTTACACTTAAATAAACTATGATTAAAGAAGAAATAATTCTAAATAAACTTGGCTTTTAAACCTGACCACTGAGTATCTCTGAAAAGCTGCTGTTTGGAGGCAATTTCTTTTTCAGTGTCTCGGCAAGTTCATCTCTTTCTGCTCCATTAGTGGAATTTACCATGGATTTCCAGGAGAGTTATGCTGTGACCTGCACTTCTCTTTAGGATTCAGACATGTTCCTCAATCTGTCCTGCAAAGCCACATTGCTTCACTGTGGTGCTTGTAAAGGAGCTGACCAAGCAGGCACCTGATGCCTGACTTGTTAAAGTCAGTAGAATTATCACAAAATTCTTTTCCCTGGCATTTTTTTTGAATGAAAAGAAACATCTACACTACCATGTTGCACATCAGGCTTTGATGCATGTCTCAATTTCCACTGTGCTGCCCCAAATCTTCCTATAACACCTTCCTGCTGAGAAATTCCTACATTTTGGAAGATCAGAAGGCCTTGTATGAGTGTTTTCCAAGGATCTGAAATGTGACACTCATTAAATCACATACTCTTTTGCTTCTGAAAGGATAAACCTAAGCTAGTTAAAGTAGTTTGCAAGAGTCCTATGGATAACTGCTTCTAAAAAGAGAGGGCAGATTTTTTAAAAATAATTGCAGAGATATTTCCACAGCATAAGAACGTTGATGGAGAAGTCTGAACAGGGAAAAAGAAAATAAAAATCAAACCTTTGAATGGCAATGACTTGAAGCCCCATTATTTCAGACATTGGAAATGGGACCAATTAAAGCCATAGAATTATGTAAAAGCATCTTCCTCTTCTGGAGGAGGAAAGGTTACATTGCTCAATATCCTTCTCTACTTTGCCTCTCCTTCTGAACCAAACAAATTCTCTTTGTTAACACCCTAAAGGATTCCTGGCAGGAAAAAAAAAAAAGGAAACAAACAAATCCAGCTTACGAGATGGTTATGGCAACGATGAATCACAAAATCCCAGCCTGAACTTCAGTTTGCTTTACCTCAATATTCTTTTGCTTTGCAGCCCTTTTGATACATGAGACTCAAATGTGTGAAACTCTCACTTGAAAAGGTAATTACACTTTATTCCCAAACTTGTCTTATTTGACGATGATTGCAGCATCGTACATTTTTTTCTGTAATTGCTTTTTCTCTATCCATCACAGAAACAGGTATGCTCATGAAAGTCTTATCTCCTAATAAAAACAGATGTTTTAGACCCAACAGAAGTAAAAAATTTCAGTCTCTAGTATTTATAACATTTCTCCTTGTGAAATGTCACACATATTTCAATAAAGAAAGGATATACATTATAACTATATATATTAAATACACATACAAAACACTGTATATGTTCTTTGATAAATCCTGTATAGTAAGTTCCTCATACTGGCACCCTTTCATATATTCATCTCAAAAGAAATAACAACAGGGGTTTTTCTTCCCCCAAACAGAAATTTCTAATTCTTTGAATGCAAATTTCCATCCAAATTATAGAAGCTTAAAATTTTTCTAATAACAAGAGACATTCCTTTTTATGACAAAAATAATGATCTCTAAAAATTTTGATAGCAAAATATCAACCACCTCCCTTGTGAGGACTGTTCAATTAATTATATGCAATGGATATATGAGGAGAAAATGCAAGGGTATATTATTCCCCTTTCTTGGAAAACTGCTATTTTCAATGGCAACAGCTTAACCAAGGTCATCTCTGGCAAGTAAGTTCATGAACTTAAGGAAAACAAAACACAGAATGATTGCATTAATCCATAAAAAGAATAAGGAATACTTTATCACAGAATGTGTCAAGTTGGAAGGGACCCACAAGGATCATCAAGTCAAAATTCAAGTTTTTCCTTGAATTGTATTTTTAGCTCATTAGTGCACAGTTTCAAGCCACAGACTGAAATAAGCAGTACTTGGAAGACAAAAAAGTACGCGCATTAATCCTAGGTCAGGTTTCCTCTATGAATTTCAGAGAAAATAACTCACTGGGATAATACTGTTCAAACATTCCCAATTTTCACATTTTTATTTCTCTTGCTGTCTCAGAGACCCTTCTTTCTATGGCCAAAAGAGCAGCTGCATCCTATGAGCACACAAGTCAAACAGAGCTCCAGCAGAGACTCAAAGCAGCGTAAGGCCATGATTTCTTAGACACTGAATAGTGATGTGTCTGGCAGCCACTCCCCACCAGTGGGATTCTTCTCTTA
This sequence comes from Poliocrania exsul, assembly GCA_035041345.1. NCBI lineage: Eukaryota > Metazoa > Chordata > Aves > Passeriformes > Thamnophilidae > Poliocrania > Poliocrania exsul. The sequence goes on from JAWWLZ010000174.1 coordinate 9,482,730, forward strand.
AGGTGGTAGATCCTTAAATTGAGGGATCCTTCTTTTAAATACATTTGTCCACCAACCACATTAGAAGTCTCTGATCTCTGGCTGAAAGTTCACTTTTCAGAAATAGGGCAGTCCCTTCAATGTGTAGGCCTGGACATGCTCACTTCTTGTAGCACATTGTTTTGTTTGAAGATGTGTTTAAAAACAGAAGAGATGGTCTGGTAAGAGTCCCCTATCCAGTCTGTGATTAGACTGTCATCTTCACCACTGCTTTATTTAAAAAAGCAAAAGCATAATACCTCTAAAATAATGAATAAGAAGATTAAGGGACTGAACAAATGCAAAGAAAACAAAATTGTTTTTTATTTTAATTTTTAAAATGTACCAGACCCTTGTTCTAACAGGCAGTTTAGAAATGTTTATTAATGCAGACAGAGAGAGACAGGAGGGGAAAAAAGTATAGATCTAGCAAGGCTATAGATGTAATTATGGATGTCCTCAGAGTGACATATTAGGAATGAGTTTCAAAAATTTCCTAATGAAAATACTTTTAATGAAACATATTAATGAAATCTGCATTGATATTATTGTAGGGATCCAGGCAGAAATTTACTTAGAAGAATTATTTCCATGCCAATCACCTTTTCCAATTTAATTTAGAGCAGCCTGAATTTACTGAAAAGTACAAAATTGATTGATTTCTGAAGATCACATCTTGTAGAAAATGGCATTGCTCTGTCTGGGGAAGGAATTTGCTGCCATTTCTCTCCCATGTTTGTAGGGGTTGGATCAATGCAGCTTCAGGCAAGAGTCTTGACTCTGGACTTTTTCCTGGAGAGCTCTCTGGAGACTGGGCTGCAGGCCCAGGGCAGGGGCTGGCTGTGGGCACTGCTCTCTCCAGCTGGAAACCAAAGCTCTCTCTGCAAGCAGGCATGTGCTATTCCTTCACAGCCACAAACTGTATGAGCACATTTAAGCTTTCCATAATTAACCTGGCCTTTAAGATTACTTTCTAAGGTGTTTTTAGATAAAGGTAGAGTAAGTGCAAAAGAGGCCATTAAAAAAGGGTCTGTTATGTTTTGGGTTAGAGAAAAATCCTGTTCTTTGTGGTTAGACCATCATCACTATTAAACTTGAACTCAAGCCACTTCTGATTCATAAAAAATAAAGTGTAACTGCTGATAGCTATCAAAATCTGAAGGAAATCCACTCACACTTCTCCCATGTCACAACTAAAAGGAAGAAATAGTGTTGGGAGGACCTTCACAGATCAGCAATGCCACAGAGGATTCAGGGAGCCATATCACTCAAAAACCAACTCTTGCAAATAACATGAAATGAATATGACAGCCTTCAAAAGTGGCTGAGTGATGCACTCCAGTATGTCAACTCAGCTCAAGCTACCAAATATCTCATTGATGACAACACTCAGATATAGGCTATTTATGGCAATGGTAAGCTGCCATCACATTCCTGTATCACAGTAACAAGAAGCACACTCTGAACACTGAGACAAAGTATGCTTCCCCCCCCACTTTAAAATGCAAACCAAAATCCGAAACCAAGCTGTGGTGCTCTTTGCTCCTATAGATCTGCTACAGAATCCACATAGGTACCATTTGCTAAAGCAGTAAAAATCTCTCTAAAAAATCCCTCTCTATATCAAAACCTATTATTTTGCCCATGACATAGCTCCTGAAAGCAGTTAAAAGTTATTTACTAGAATATGCATTTACAAACAGTGTTTTCCATCTTTCAGAAGTATTCTTGATTATGGTTCTGCCCTCTGTAGTAGAAAGCAGGTCTGATATAAATTGAGGTAGGGTTATAAACATTATATTTTACTTACTCAGTACAATTCACCTCTATTTCAGGTGGCACATATATGCACACATTCATTTTTAGCCTGCAAGAAGTCATCCTGAGACACCACTCAGCCTTAGCTAATCAGTTGGGGCTGATGTTTGATTCACCTGCCAGTGCCCTACTGCCACTTGTGGGTTTTTTTGGTTATTACAATAGGCTTTCCAGTTTCTACAAAAGAGAAAAAAATCCACCTGACACATGCTTTGAGAGAGAAAAGCACATTTGTTACCATAAGAAATACAAAAATGTCCTCTACTTCAGACATATGAACTGAATTTCTATTAAAACATTTTCTTCACCTGACACTGGGTACTGCAGCCAGAAGGGATATTGATTGCTCTGTACAAATGCTCTAGTGTTGGTTTTAACAATACAGTCAGCCTGCTTCGCCAATCATGCTAATATATTTAGCCAAACCCCATCTGTAGTCTGTCATTTACACAACCACTGTACATTCACTATTTTAAATTCTCATTCCATCACATTTATACGGTTACCTCCATAGTCCCTCCACAGCACACAGATTGCCACATCCATTTGAATTTCTGAAGCAGGCAGAAAAAGCCTGAGGCAAGGATTTTAATGGAGCCACACACACACCTAGAAACTCCTTTCCCTTTTATTGGAAATGCAGCATCACCTGTCCATCTACAGCCAGCTTTCAGAGGCAGTTTCACCAAGCACCAGAGCTCCGCCATTCCTGTTTTAAAATGGAACAACTCATCCATGGCGCCAGAACAAACTGATCGGACCCACTCCCTTGGTGGGACAATGGGGCACCAGGTGAAGGGACACAGAATCTGCCCAAATCCTGTCACTTGCATCCTATGATTTTTGATTCCTGTGCCATAAGACAAAATTCTTTCCTCTGCAGAATTCTTTCAGGAAGCATATTTGTGATCAACACTTAAAGTGGGAATTATTTATAAAACAATGATTGTGAGGGCTGAGGACTCAGTAATTACACTGTGCAATTAGTCCCCAAAGTAGTGTGAGACTGCATTCCCAGGTGATCCAAGCTGTGGAAACATTGTGAGTGCTTGAGAGAAAATACTTCTCTCTGAAAGAGGGTGGCTACAAAAAACAATCACTTGGAGGGAAGAAAAAGGACTACAGGTAAAAGCAGACCAGGGAATTTGAAATTACTTTTCCTATATTCTTTGGAGTCCTCTGCCTCCCCTAGAAGAAGCAGGTACCTGCCATAAGGTGAAGCAAGTGCTTTTGCTATGGCAGCTATTGAATAAGAGCACAGAAACTGGAATACATTTAGACATTATCAAATCAGAACATGAAGGTTTCATGCCCCTGAATACTGCTGCCATCTCCTCTTCAGAGAGCAGCCACCAGTTCACAGACTTCTTTCATATTTTACCATGGGAAAGCTTCATTCCAAACATCTCAGCAAAGAAAGGACTCATCTTGGAAAAGACTGTTCAAAATTATGTTTGTTTTAAATTAAAATGTGCTCTCTTGTTCTATCTCAGTATTTATGAAAAAACAGGCATGAGATGAAGCACTTTTTCCCTAAGAGATGAAGTCAACAAATGGTAAATCTTCCTTCCCCACTGAAGAAATATGGCAAGTGGAATTTATGAGTGTCATGAGAGCCACTGACACTGTGCCTTGTAGGGTGATCACTCTGTTCAGGGTAGTGCTTGCCAGGCAAATGCATGGCATGTCCCCCCCGAGAGCAGGTCCAGGGCTTTTAATCCCTCAGTCCTTCTCAAATCAATTTCTGGTCTCCTGTTCATTCTGATCTAAATTGGCATCTCCTCTCCAGTCCCTTGCCCCTCCCAGACAGCATCTGCCCCATCAGATACCTGAGTTAAAGACTCAGAGAAAAAGAAAAGTAATGCTTTCTACTTTGGGGATGTTGAAATATCTCCAAAGCAGATGAATCAAGTAAAATGTAGGTGGCTGTTTGGGAAAATGCATTTTGTTTAAAGTGTAGATGCCTGTACTTAGATGAGTCATGCTCCATTGTTTTCAAATCAATAATTTGAAGGAGTTACTCGAACACAGGATAGACAACACCAGCTCTCAAGGTCTAGACAAAACTCTGAACACAGTGTGGGACTTGTTATTAACTATCTACATTTTTTAAATCACTCCATCAGGAAGTTCATCCCCCAGCAAAGGCCAGAGATGTGGTGAGAGGACTGCAAGGAGCAGGGTCCCACAGCAGGATCTGCATTGCATCACAGCAGAGGGAGACATGAGAGGTTCAGGCGTTCTTCAAAGCGTATTGTCACCAGATGGGAAAAAAAAAAGTGTTTCCCAGAGGAATACTTCATTTGATTACCCCCAAAATGTCTAATTGTCCTTGAGATAAAGTAACACTAGAGTTAATTAGTATTGTATTAAAACTTAAATCTTGACAGCTTGGTCTGTTGCTTCAACTTTTAAGACTTTTATGCTTGGATTTACTTCTAAAAGCCTGCAGGTGATTGTCTGTACTTTGTCATAGTTCACAGGGTAGATAGAAACTCAAACAGAACCATGTCCTTGAAAGAATATTATTTTATCTGAAGTACAAACTAATAGGAAGGTCATATTCTACCCTTTTTCCTCCCCTCTCCCTTAAACACCTTATTTGCTATAGTTACAGAGATTTAGAAAGGAAACTGAGGACACTGTATAATGATTCATAGGCAAGCACAGCAGAAGCATTAATCATTCACATCCTTAACTCTAAAAGCATATAAACTTCCAAGGGTGATCAGTCAATGTGACGCATTTATATTTTAGCTGGAAATCAGATTTAGAAATGGAAGATCCTGAACTTCTGATCAGAGAACAAAGTATATGAAATGCCACAGAGCCATTCTCAAGGAGGCCAAATGTGTGGTTTCTACTCATGTAAAGAGGTAGCCTTTCATATGAGCAATCCTATTTTTTGCAAATCAGTTTGTGCTTCAGGAAAATA
>JAWWLZ010000174.1:9496277-9512953 GCA_035041345.1 Poliocrania exsul
CTACATGCCCCACTCACCTCGATTTTCAACTGCTGGCTTTATCATTACTCACACAGAGGAGAACTGCAGTTCAGGCCCCAGGGGAATACTTAGAGATAACTGTCAGTGCAAGTAGCACCCTGAGCTCCATCTTGTCTGCCTTAAAAACCTGGAGCATTTACACTCATTATCATTTGGAAAGAAGTTGCAGCCACCCATCATTAAAGATTGATTCTAAAAGAGCTTCAAAGGGAAGACAAACTTCCATGGCTTTTCTTTTCTCTTGTTATACTGGGTTTCCTGATGGAATTTAACAGAGGTTAATTTATTCTGCTTCTGGATGCTCTGCCTACTGTTTCTTTGATTCTCAGCAACAAATTTGCAGTCATAAAATGTTTGAAATTGGCCTCCAGCCAGGATCTGCTAAGGTTTCCCCAGGTGGCTTTTCCTCTCCATTTAGCTGATGTATGCCAAACACTACTGCACATCTGCACAAACACCAAAACACCCCACCAACCCTCCCCCTCCACCGAAAACTCTGCGCTCCAAGAGACACGAGTACACCCTTTTTTTTTTTTAACAAGCCATTAAAACAAACAGAACAAACATCGCTCCATATATTGCACTTGACCTGCACTGAAGGAGTTGGTCACACAAGGTAAGCATTACTGGTATATGAATCAATTTTATGTTTATGTTGATCTCCTGCTCTCCAGTGCTGATTCACATATTTGGAAGCCACTAAGGCCACTAGCTGTGTTTGGCCATTAAGCAGAGATGTGTTTCTGTGGCCCCTGGGCCACAGAAATTAGCTCTTGCTCCACCAAAACAATATCTGGACAGAGATGCCACTACCCAGGGAGAACCACCCAATTCTCATCTTACATTTTTGGCCACATTTTATCCCTGAATTTCAGTGGCTGCAATTTTTGTCACCATAGCATTTAAGTTACTTCATTGCTCTTCAAAATGAGACATAAATTGGGATTTTCCACTTTTAAAAGTAAGGTTCTCCTTTATTTGTGCATAATCCCTAAAATCCAAACCTGCACCCACTGAAAGAATTGCACAAGTGTAGTCAACTGCTCTGCAAAATACTCATAGCAGAAATCCTTGTAGGGAAGTGCCATAGTATGTAGGCCCTCAGTAGCATCCAGTATTTCCTGAGAAAGCAGAGAGGGTAAAACACTAGAGATTTTAACTATTAAAATGACATTTTCGTTCTATAAGTAACTTTCCACAGTGATTAGAAAGCAATACAAAACTGACTTGACTAGGTCTGTCTCACTGCCTGAACTCTTTAGTTCTGAGGAATGTACTACAATATCCATCTTTCAATAACAGTACTGAAGGCAGATGTCCATTAAAGTAGATGACTACATTAAAGTCCACAGTTTGTCATTAGATAGAAAAATTAGATTAAGTTATTTAAGAGGCCACCTGAATTTTAATGAAATTCAATAGTGTTTGGTTTTGTTCTAAATCAAGACTGTCTTAATCTGATTGCAAACAGGAGTTTAAGCTTCATATCTGTGCTTCTATCCATTCCACATGGTTGTCTTGCTTCCCTCAGAATACAATTTTTAGCTCTGCTTTATGTCAACAAATAAGCAAATGGGCACACCAGGGTAGCCCAGGGCAGTCCACACACCAGGGCAGCCCAGCTGGGTTCAGGACTGTTCATCTGCCATCGTTTTTAGCCCACCTCTTAGTCCATTCCCCATTCCTTTTGCTTTCTTCAGCTAAGAGCTGAAAGGAAAAACACTGACCAAAACACATATCATGACAGTGTTATAATCATAAGAGAAAATAGATGCTCTTGAATTTCCAGCTCTGAGCCCAGTCAACAATATCTAAGATCTAAAAAAGCAAACAAACTATATACTTTTCCTGGGTCTTTCTTAAAGTAGTGCTATCAAAACTGAGTTAAATTTTCATTAGCAACCATAGAAAGTACATGCATAAATGGCAATTTAAGCATGAATTGTAAGTCTAAATTGCAAATCACCCATAAACATGAGAAAATCTGAAAGTGAAATAGAATGCAATAAGATTTAATTAAGAACAAATTTTAAAGCATTGCAACCACTCTTAATGTAACTCTTTGCTACCACTTTCAGTAGAAAAACAAGTAACATCTGCCAAACTGATTAAATAATTCAAATATTGAGGAAAAACATAGAGGCTAATTTTACTATGTATTAACTTTTCTGTGCGTGTTCTTCCCTTTTTTCTCCTGTTCCTCCCTTCTATCCCCTCCTGTTACTTTCCCTACTCTCCAAGATCCTCTTGCAGAGCTTTTGCAGGGGGCACTAAGAGCAACCCTCTGGGTAGAGAGCTTTCCAAAAGGAGCAGTGGGGGCAGGAGGAACATTTGCTTGGAAACTGATGCTGTGGATCTCCAGCAGCTTCGGTAATTTTGTCAGTCTTTCTCTGCAGCCTGAGAGTGTACACATATCCAAACTGCAGTCTTTCACTGCAGGCTGTCTCCTTATAGTCTTATGGAAAAAAAGCCACACCAAGTTTTCTGGAAAGCTATTGATGGCTAATATAGGTTCTTGGGAAAAGTGACATTTTGATTCAGCTTTGGCCACTCAAAACATTTAGAGAAAATCAGTAGATATATACATAACCGAACTGTGTCTAAATTGGATGCTAAAAGCACATCCAATTGAAAAACCATTCTCAGAGCTACAACATGCATACACTTTGAAAATTTCAGCCAAGTCTTTGAAGCTCTATTCCCTGGGTGTAGGGGCTCTATTTTCTGGGTGGTGAGTGGTAAAATTCTGATTAAACAATTCATTAGCACCAGCAAACTTTCTATTAACTACTGAAGGATAAACTGGAAGCCCATTTCTGTTCAGATAAGTAACCTAAAGGGTTCATTCTGGTTTTCAGAAGCGTTCAGGCCTTGGCACAGTAGCCTTTGATTACTAACTGGGAAGGTAAGATTATTCTTCAGCAGTGTGACTCGGTGATTTCCTACTGACTGAGGCAGAGGAGGCAATCCTATTCATATCCATTCTAGCTATGGTCCTGACAGGAACAGTAGTTCCTTCCTACCTCCATAGGAAGCATACACAGCATACACATAGTAATATCTTGAGTATGTGATGTCACTGAGGAGTCATGAGAATGCTGAGAAAACACACAAGTGTAAGTCTAACACAAGTGTTATTCTCAGTTTTCCCTAAAGCTAGTGTAGTGCAAAGACCCTTGATTCCACATTTACTATGCCACTTTTAGTGTCCACTATATATGACATATCTCAAGACACAAAAATTTATTTCCTGATCATCAATTTTGCCACACTAATTATGAAAAGTCTGTGGAAGAGGCTGTCCAGGCTTCTGTTCACTCAATAGCTGTATTTAAACATTTAAAATGTCTAATAAATTGATCACCTTGAACTAGCTGAAGAGCAGCAACACATTAAAAATTAAGTAAAACTACTCAACTTCTTAACTTCCATGAAGGGCATTAAAAATAGGAATTTTGAGAACACCAACTATTCTGCACTAACTTTTGTTAGGTATCCAAGGATACACATGGAATATCACTAAGGTTTAGTGCACCTGTTCTTTCAAGTCCACAAAACCTGTGCTTTAAATTATTCTCTTTGAAAAATCAAGTGGTGTCTTGCTTACAACACTGCCTGGAGTTTGTGTGTGGCAACACCAGGGTGTACACACACCTGAAAGCCTCATGCAAGTCAGGCAGTAGAAGCATCTGCCTGGGCAGGGTGGGCACTGTCAGAAGGTGGGGGAACACTGTCAATGCTGCCTCGAAACACATCCCTCAGACCTGCCAGGACTCTGGCTGCAAGAGAACTGCCTCATTTCTTTTGCTGCGTAAATAAAGTAGAGCTATCGGGTTTATCAGCACCTACAGGAGGGACCTTTTACAAGGCAAGGAGTCTCCCATTTGATCTGCCATATTTCCATACTGCTTTGCTTGTGTCTCTGCCTGTCGTGATCCTCAATACTTGTGTTTCACCACACTAGCTTCTGGCTCAAGTCTTCCTTGGTGGAAAGGAGTTGTGAGGGCAAGGTGGCTCCAGATCACACCCAGGGAGAGGGGCAGCCCAGGCTGAGAGAGATCTGTTAACAGTCCTCAGTTACTTGGGGAGCTACAAAGTGAGAGACGGCAAACTTCTCTGCATGTCAAACAAGAGACCATTAAGTCTTCATTTGCAGCAAAGGCAATAAAGGATTAGAATTTGAAATCAATAGAAGAGGTTGTCCAAGGAAATTGCACAAGCTTTGAAGAAAAAGTAGATGAGCACTGATCCAAAGAGCTGATGTTATTGTGGCTTCCTCATGTCCCTTCTCAGCCCATTTCCTGGAACTCCAGAATAGACTCTCCTTAACTTTAGAAAAAAAAGGATTACTTATATAACAGGTATTTACACTTCTAAGATATAAATATTTAATATAAACGATTACAGGTGACCAAACCCAGATCATGTCTCAGTCTTTTTCACCTTAGCAGCCCTTAACTAAACAATTCTGATTCAGTAGAATGATGTTTATGTGTATTTAGGACTCCTATTTCACACACATGCAATTTATTTTTATTATAGTCAACAGCAGATTTACTTTCAAAGGTTGCAGTAATTTTAACATCTACAAAAATACCCGTTACAAATGCACCATCTCTTTCATGCCAACCTATAGGTGTAAATTCTCTTATTCTTTAAGCAGGTCAACAAGACAGCCTATGCATTAACTTGCTGAAATTCTGCCATGTTGGTGAGGTTAATATCTGCCTACTCCACTAACTGGCTGAAATGCATCATTTGTGTCTCATACAATAATTGTTTATGATTCAAGTTTCAGCTATTTGCACTGGTGCTTAAACTCACTGGGTTGATGTCTTTTAGAACATGATAGGGAATAGCATGTCCCTCTCCATCTGCTCACTTTGACCACAAAATTAGATCAACTAGAACAGATAGTAGTAATAAAGAAATCTAGAAAGGAAGTATGTGGGGGAAATATGAACTAGGCAGAAGCAGACAAGTTCAGTAGCATTTTTCATTATAGCAGCAATCAAATCCTTTCTTAAAGTACAGGCACAACAGCATAACCTTGCTCTCCTCTTGCTCAGAAAGCTGTATGCCATACTCCAGAAATCTGGCTGGCCTGCTCTGTACTTGTCCTTCTCAATGCTGCTCACAGACAGCAATTTGATGACTGCACTGCTATAGTACTAATTGAAAGTGATTTAGGAGCTGAGAACTACCTTGTCCCGTGGCAAACTTCCTCCATGTCACTGTTTTAGCAGACACTGGTGCCCATCCAGAGGCCCAGGGAAAACTCCAAGTCCAGCTGCTGGCTGAACAGAGAGGTCAGTGTGGCTGGTGGCAGAGCACTCATCACCAGACCTGGGAGCTGCTGTCAAGGCACATACAGGATTACTGCTGACAAGGCATCAGGAACCATCAGATGTGCTTTGCTTTTGGCTCTCCTGCAATCTGCTGCCAGAGTTATTTGCTACATTTAGAAGGTTTCATTGTCCTCCTGCATGGGAACAGAAGCCTGGACTACTCATTTCAGGACACTGAGGCAGTCATGGCCCCAGCGCAGCCAGGCTTTGGGGTTTGCCAAGCCCAGTTGCCATCCCCAACACAGTCTGGCTGTCTGCAGCTCATTTCTCCTCTCTCCAGAAAGTCACAGGTGCTGCTGCTTCAGCAATTGCCAAGCACACAGACACTCCAAAATGCACTCTCAAAACAATGCTACCACCACAAAAAGCCTGTTAATGGTACCAAATGCTCCTTCTAGGCAACAAGGATAACACCCCATTGGAAGGAAGGGTATGTGTCTATTAAAGCCCACCTGCAGGGTCTGAAATAAAGATAAGCAGAAAAGAGATAGACTATCACTAATAAGGAGTAATAGAAATAAAATTCTAGTATATGTTTTGAAACAGTAGCCATGAGAGGAACACTCCTTTGAAGCAAAAGCATATTGACCCAAAGAATAAAATAAAAACTTGGTTCAATCTCTCCTGCATAAATGAGCAATAACAAACCTGATTCAGAGCTCTGCTGCAGCAGCCCCAGCTGTGGTGACAGCAGGGCCAGGAGAGGAGCCCGGTACAGCAGGGACATTGCCCAGCCTCAGAGGGTGCTGGCAGCATTGCTGCCATGCTGCCTTCACCCAGCCCTACTCACTCAGGAGGGCAGAGAGGTGGAGGAACAGCACAACTCTCTATGCACCAAAGAAGGGTATCTGTTCTGGTGCAGGAAGCCTCATGATATCCCTTCTGCCAACTTCAAGTTCCAAAATATCATCTCCATGTACCCTGTGATGGCAGAGAATTCTGTTTTGGTTTGGAGGAGCTCTACATACTGCCACAAAATACTTTGACAGCTGGCAAGCCACTTGTGTGAATCTGGGAAATATCCCACCAATAATGAAAACAAATACTCAACACCTCAGCAACCAACAGATATGGCACCAAAGAGGCAGAAAGGCCCTGGAAGATTAGGTACTGGAAAGATGCCATCACAGCTGGGCAAAATGTCTTTCATGGAAAGCTGAGCAGGATTGACACAAGTATTCCTGCTCCACAAGGGAAGAGATTATAGCTGTTAAATCAGAACATATCTTGATCTCAGGTGGCCTCTTACATCTTTCAAGATGAAAAGACCATAGCTTTCAATAGAAGAAATAAGGTAGGGGAACCATTTATTGTTCTCCTGTCCAAGAACCTTCTAGGTCCTATATCCTTGTTTTTCCCACATTCATTACATTCTCCATGTTGCTTTCCTATCCATTCTGCTTGTCATCAAGCTTAGTTTGTAAGCCATGAAGATAAATAGAAGATTTTCATTAGTTTCCAAATCATATTTTTTCCATACATTCTGAAACCAAATTGAAACTTTGTCCCTCTGTGCCATTTTGTGCATCACTAAGGGCCCTCCTTGTTACTTGTTTGATCTGTCTTTGAGAGGGCTGTTGGGAACCATTGCCTTTCCCACAGTGATCACTGCAAAATGACAAAAACATCCTTGGTTTCCTTTCTTCAGTCTCCTCCTGAATACAGACGAGATGTATCACCAGTTCCTGCCAAAAATCACCATGTTGAAAACTAGAGCAAAAGGGCTGCTTTCCTGACTAGAAATAAGTTATCTTCAGTTTCACACAAATTCCTCCTCCCCAAGGTCTCCGGCTCGATGGATTCATCACCTCTACAAGTAACTTGCTATGTAGTTTATGGCTATTTCAGTTGCTTATCAGACTCATTTTTATGATCCTGAAACCTTCTTAATACTTTGCTGCTGCTTATACCTTAAGTGGCTTATTCTAAAGTACTTAACGGAAAAATTCTTTTTTCCTTTACCAGCCCCAAATACCCCAGGGTTCTGCTACATATGAATCATGTGTCTTACTACTTTATCTTCTTATTCCAGACAGAGAAGCTTTTATGTTAACTTGCAAGCTATCATTTTGGTAATCTTGCCCAGGTAACAGGTAATATTGCCTTTCTGTTGGAGCACAGATCAACCACCTGTCCCCTGCATTGCTTGGGATTTTGTTGTTTAGGTGATATTTTTTTTTCTTTCCTTCAGAAACTTCAATCCTTTCTTTCATATTTTTTCAAAACTGTGTTTAAATAGTTAATTATCTGTATAGCATTGGTTATCAAACCTAAGAAACAATCAGACTTTTGCACCCTGCTTTTATCAACAAGCTTTATACATAAATACTTAGGTATTTGTAATACAAAAGAGTAATTCTTTTGAGTTACACTGAAAGAACCTTAATATTAGGAAAAATCCTCATGCACTCTAGCAAAATACAGCAAAAGCACCAGGGCAGATAGAGTCAGACACCTCTGACATCCTTCTAATGAGCAGCTCCAGCTTTAGTGGAAAGACTACATTCAGCTCTTGCTAATCAGTTGCTAAGGTAATGATGGTTTCAATCACTCTGATGAAGTTGATGACAATGATTAAGCTGGCTACTTTAAATGTCGTTTTGATTAAAGTGATATTTAATCCATAAATCATGAAATTCACTCCCATTTGGTCTCATGACATACCTTTCATGAAACTCAGGTGAGAAGTTTACATCCAGGGTGACAAACTCTTTGTTTTTTTCCATTTACCTTCATTCACAGTAAATAGAATGAAGTAGGCTTTACCCAACTAAGAAATTGAGTATTAGAGTATCAGCAAGTATTCAACTACCACCACTTCTTGCACACAACAGCAGCTCAGTGTTTTACAATTCTAAATACAAGAAAAAAATAATTCAGCCTTTAGCATTGCGAGTTCTTGGACTCTAGGTAATCTCAGTCTGCAAACATGCAGTAAATTATCATCTTACTTTTCCATCATCTTTAACTAGATAAAGTCAACTACTTCCAGCATACAAAAGAAATCTAGTGGTTACTAATAGTGAACGCTTTCTTTCTCTTCTCAAAGAGGCATGGAACAGCCCAGTGTGATCATGCAGGGGAATAAAAGGAATGCTATTCTGCTAAGGTATCCTCAGCTATTGCTCTGTGCTTATTGAAATTCTCCCTATGCACTGTTATTCCTTCACAGTATTTGTAAGACATTAGTAGAAGCAGTAAAAGTCATGAGAAGAGCACTAAACTGGAAGGCTTCAACTAATACTGGGGTCATAATTACTTCAGGTCACTGTAGCCATATAAAAATAGTAACTTATTGAGGAAAGGAATTAATAGCCCAGTACAGTAATATAATTAGTGACAGCTTTCTAAGAAAGGTTAATCCATTTAATTCATGGAGAGAAAAAGCTCTGTATTAGAGAATTTAAACTACATTGGCTCAATTACCTAGATAGGAATGAAAGGTTCATTTGATGTGAAATAAAAATTTGCATCTCTATACCTTGCTGGTCTACATTTACAGTAAAAATGATCACCAATAAATCTATAAGTGCTGTTCAATGCAAACTAAGAAATCTTCCAGAGCAAGGCATACCTCATGGAGTTTGGTCAAGAAGCTGTTACAGTTAATTGTAAAATACAGACTGCTAAGAGAAGCAATCAAAAAGCACGTGATCTCTGCAGTGCTCTGGCAAGCTCACAAATCAAGCACAAATCAGAGTGAAAGGCAAAATCTCCCCCTTTATTCCAATTGCTCTGCTGGCTGCATGGAAATGATCAGATACCTACATCCATCTGTCCCACCCACCTTGGTGATGTATTGTAAAACCAACGTAGTGCACACGTTCCTTACACTGCTGGTGGCAAAGACGACAAGCCAAGGTTCATAAATTGTAGTTCACCCTAAAAATTTGTACCAAATTACTGCTATAACTTTACCTCTTGGGGTAGCGTTAGCACAGCAGTGATTTCACAAGTCATCTTAGCAGGTAAGTCTCCACATCTCCCAGGAAGGTCCCCAGCAAGTTTATCCCATCCCCTGTGTAGACACTTTGACCCCAATACAGATTTCTGGCTAGGAGGCCAGCCTCAGGCCCTCCAGAATTCCTTCAGACTTGGTCAAAACCACAACTATCCTTTATTTTAAAGAAAGTACTGAATATTGTCATATCTGCTATCCCTGGTATAAATCACAGCCAAGAATAGCCTCACTATTTTTAGAAGAGTAGCAGCAAACTATCAAGCATGACATAGAAAAAGAACTAGAGCATGAGACACACAGGAGAAACCCTGAGAAGGACAGCTGGCAACTTCATGTAAGACACCAAAAAAGATATCAGGGGCATGGTGCAGCTGTAGGGATTAGCTGTTGGGAAGAAGCCATATTTTCTCCATTCCCACCAGCTCAGGTCCACTGCATCAGAACATTTTCTGAAAGAAGAGAGAAATAGTGGGAAGAGACTGCTATAAATGAGAGATGTGGAGTGCAGCACGACAGACACGTGTATGCCTGCAGTACCCAACCTGACTGCAGAATAAGTAACATTACATACTATCCCAGGCTACAGGAACTACTTTTTAAAGGTTTTTTTTTTCCTTAAGTTAGTTCCTAAAATTAAATCCCTGAAGCCTTCTTTGGCCTGACTTCAATGGGAAAAGCAAATGAAATAACTAACCAAATATCTCAAACTGAACACCCTCCTCCCCCCTCTTCTTTGATTCCTTAAAAATAAATCAGTTGTGCTGGAAAACATCATCTTTACATTGGATTAGTCAAGCTACTACCTTCACCATTCCTGATGCAAGCCATCTGACAGTTTGATGAGTTAGGAGGTACAGCTGTGGGTCAAAAACACACAGGCACCAAACATAACAGGCTTCACCTGCAAATCTCTGTGTTTTGCTCTCACAAGATTATGCTGAGGAAGAACTTGCATTTGGAGCCACCCTTTTTCTGGTAGATAATTACAAAGTAGAAAAAACAAGGAGTCTTATTTTCAGAGTATATTCCTCCACCTAGTTTTGCAAGTAGCTCTCCTTAACTGACCTGGAACTGTCCATCTGGCTTACATCCATCTGAATATGGAGGAGGTTCACAGAGCTTGTCCTCTAAATCCTTGGCACACAGATATCCCCAAATCTGTCTTCATCTTAGATGAGAACCACCCTTTTCCCAGGCCCTGGCTTCCTCCAATTCCTCTGCTTCACACAGCCAGAGCCTCCCAAAGAGCTGGCCTCTTCCTTGCATCTTTGCATCTCAGTAAATCCTGCTGTAATAATGCTTAGGAACATTTAAAAACACAGCTACAAACTTGTGAGAAGAGGGTAAACCCAGGATTTTGTGAGTGATTGCTCTTTTATTTCCTGTCCACCTCCAATTTCATCTCTCACCATACTGAAGGAAAAAGAAACAAGCTCTTTGACTCAAGGTTAGAAAACATCCAAACCCTATATACATAAGTGCACTATTTTAAGTAATAATAATTAAGTAGCAAACCCTTTTTTGGGGGAGCCATGCTACTCCTGAAACCAAATAGATTCACCATCTTCTTGGCTTCAGCTGTGCCGGAGCAGAGACAGTTTGCAAGTAAGCAAGCACTTCACTGTGAACTGTGTGTGCAAGTCCTAGCAAAAAAAAATATGCTTACAATAAGGCTTACTCTTATTTTGCATAGTACCAATGACATTCCTATAGGCATGTTGCTAGCAAGTAACTGCAGTGTTTGCCATTAGCAGTAGACATTAAATATAGCTTGAGAGGCATACCTGTTAGTATCTTTAGCAAGCTGCTATGGATCTGTGAAGAGCATGAATTAAAAACACTTATAATCATTTGAGGAAAATTTTTGTTCTGCAGATAACTGGCTAAGCCAAGTGGTTTCAGTAATTAGGATACAGATCATCACAAGACATTCCTGAAGCTATATAATACATACCATAACCTTGCTTCAGAAAACACTCATAATTAACATCTTTTTGGAAAAAGGCATTCCATAAGAACATGAAATTTTAAGTATCAAACATGACTCTCAATGGGAATTTTATGAGCCCCTCTAATGCATTCTTATTTGTTAGAGGTGAAGTTGCACCCGTGGAATTTCAAAGAGTTCCTTAGCACACAGGATGTTTTATGGGATGGTTGGACACTTTGCAGTTCCCATCATGGCATAAACCTGCTCTAAAGAAACTTACATTTCTCCATTCTAGAAAGGAGCAGAAAAAAAGAACAAAGAACTTGAAGTTTACCCTTAGGTGAAGAGGAAATCTGAGGACATCTTCTCTTACCAAGCACACACATTTTCAAAACAATCAATCATAGCTTTAAATCAAGCTCTAAGATTAAGTTATGAGACTCTTGTACTCCAATACCTTAATCCCTGCTCCATCTAATAAACTCAGTTACTAGGCCATAGAATAAAAAAAAAAAATCTACTCCAAGAAATACCAGCACAAACCAAACGGTAAAACAGAAACAAACAAAACCTCCAAACAGCATAGGCAGAAAACAAACCTCCTCCCAGAGCCATACCTTCAGAGCTGCCTCCTCCCAGCCAGACAGGGCCCTTCTGCTGCAGGAACGACAGGGGAAGAGACCTGAATGTGCGGCCACTGGTGGGAAGACAAAGGGTGTCCTCAGTGGTAACAGCTGTGACTGCAAACAACCTGAACAGCTCCACCTAACACAGCTGTGGGTTGCCTGTGGGTGGGACCCTTATCTCAAGCACCATTACACACCCACATAAACCTTAGCCTTGGGCAAAAGAAAAAACCTTCTTTTTAGGCCAGTGGCTTTCAGCATCAAACTCACCTCAGCCCCAGGGTATCAGGTGGCCTGCAAGAGTGGCTTGAAAGTAAAGCTTTCTTTTTGCTATTTCATAACATTGGTGTGCTCAAAACACTTGAACTCCCACCGACAACATGCATTAGCAGAAACCAAGAGTCAGACTCAGAAAGCTGTTCTGAACCATAAGGGATGGGAAAAAAAAAAAAAAAGAAAAAAAAGTAGTTTGGCTTTGCAGGACAGTGCCCAGCAGTGATGTGGAGGGAGATGAACTGAGGGATGGTGGAGCTGGGGAGTACCCACAGCCCAGCTGAGATTCCAGGTGCTCAGCACACTGTGAATGGAGCTGATGGTGGCAGGGAGCTCCAGTGATTCGGGGCTTTGCTGAGGGGCCCCTGGCATCAGCTAGAGAGGAATTTTGGAGGCACTCGAGCAGAAAGGCTCTTTGGAGTTTGGATGATGAATAAGCTCAGCACAAAGTACAGGGATGTGTTTGAAGACACGACCCCAGGCATAGGCAAAAGGGAGAGATACTGGCACAAGGTGGTGGGGGTTGCCAGGGGTGGGCACCACATCTGCTGTGGCTGCCCCACCTGGGGGCCCCTGGCTGGTCATGGGTGAGTGGCACTGAAATTTTGCTCTGGCCCCACGGCTGCTGCTGTTACACCTAGATATGTTTCACTCTGTTCAGGTAAGTTACTTTGCAAAAAACTTATGTTATTTTTTTTTTTATTGTGACTCCAGAATTAAGGATATTGCCATTTTTGCCTCTCTTCTCAGCTGATCCTCCCTGGGAATGTGTTAGCTTGGACAGCTCAGCCTTTCTGCCTGATCCATTTAGCCTCAAGGCAAGAGGCTAGCAGGTAAGACTGGAAGCATTGAATTCTGCAGCAGAAAACCTGGGCTTCCCAGGCAGGTGCCTCTCCATGTGCCGAGACATCAGAGATCCCTGTACATCATTGTCTCCATCTCCGGCTAACCCCGGCTGATCCTCCCACCAGCAGGGCTGAATGAAGAGAACTCAGGTCTTCAGATGGATTGGTCTCAACCCTCTTTGTGGCTCTATGAACAAAGGAAACCTCTGCTTGGAGTGAGAGATGGCTGGTGACAGCAGGAGCACACCACTCGAGCAGGGAAAAAGGACTGAATTAAGTAACACAGTAAAACTCACTTGTGACACTAAACAGAAAAATGATACTGTTCAGTGTCACTTACACATATGGTAAACCAACCTGGGTGTGGGGAGTATAAAAACGAGTCAAAATACAGGTTGATTCTGAAATCAGTTATTTTTTTTATCCTTTAGAACCACGGACAGGAATGTACAGCTCCACAAAAATGGAGGCCAAACATATCAAACCAAAACATTTCTTGGGATGCTGCAAGACAGTTTTTCTAAGGATATTTCCTTTCAACCACACTCAGTCTAAAAGCGGCTTCCATTTGCAGTTAAAGTAATCATGGTACACATTGCACACTCCTTAAAACACAATCTTTGTCATAGGCACTATGATTATTTTTCTTCTCTTTTTATTTGTTTTTACCAGTGAAAAAATAAACACAGGTGAAAATAAACACCTTTCCCCCCTACTTCAACGTGTTTAGGCTATGTAGTTAAGTGGATATTCTCTCCAGCTATTTTGATGAACAAAATTTAAGTTGGAGCATTCATTTATGTGTTCTAAAAGAAAATTTGTGTGTGTAGCTTTACATATATATATAATCAGAAGCCCCAAATCCAACTCAAGTATTTACCAGTGATTTTATTGACACCAGAATCCATTTTGTTGAAATCAAATAGTTGTCTTATTTCAGTGAATGGTTCAAGACTTTCTGCTGCTAAAAAGAAGGTTTCACAAGACTTGCCCTGTACATTGAGAACACTCAGACTTCATGTTTACATTAGGTGCTGTTTCAGGCATATCCACAGATCAGTTCTTAGGCAAACATAATTTTATGTGATATAGAAAAGATCTAGTGATCAATAAAGGAAAGCATGAAATCAGCTGTAATTCTACCATAAAAGTTTGCCTATTAAATGAAGCCTGATTGACTACTTATTAAGTGCTCAGTAAAAAATCTGAAATATTGGATTTGTGGCCATTAACGTTAGCACTGGGAACTAAGAATTTAATTTTTATTTCTGGAAATCTTAATGTCCTTGTTGACTAAATAGGGAAGACTGAAAAGCTGTTCAACCAATAAATCAGGCACATGATTTGCAAAAGCAGCTCTTCCCTTGCTGTTATTCCAACTATCCTAGCTGGATATTCAGAGTGAACAAACCACATTTCCACCACCTCTGTTCCATTTTTAAGTGCTTCCAGTACAGGGGTTTGCTCCAGGTTTCAGCAGCAGCCAGCAAGCAAGGAGCACAGGGCACTGCCTGGTCATCTCTCAGCTGAGTAAGGGAGACAGGCTGAGTGCTGATGCCCAGACTGTATCCACAAGGATGGGAAGCTGCCCAGGAGCTACAGCACCTTCCCAGAATACAACCATTCACAGTGATGTGTTCTCTTTGCTCTCTGGAGCCATCTAGAGACAGCTTTAAAGTAATGTAAAAGAAAAACTACTGCTTACTAGAGAAATTGAAATGGAAATCAAAACTTGGTTGTGAATCCATATGGGGTTACAGAGAAGCCTTATTTTGAAGGACTGTGATGTCTAGTGGTTTATTCCAAGTTGCCCTTTTATCTCAACACTGGGAGGCCTGCTCTATTGTGAAACCTGATTCCTTGCCTGTGGGATGCTTCCCCACGATCCAGAGAACTGCTCAAGGCTTAAGGAAGGACTGGCTTGCTCTGCTTGCCAGAAGGTGATGTGGGGTTTGCTGCAACACCAACACATCTGGCAAGGGAGAGTCAGTGCTGCCCATGTCATAGAAATATCCATTAGACAAATGAAACTGAGGTGGAGGATAAGGAGAGTGGTAAATGCTGTCCTGGGCAGTCTGAAAGTCCATCTAAGATATTACAAACCACAGATAATTTAAAACAGTTTGTATATGCCACAGCCTGTAAATAAATGTGACCAGGCCATACAGTCATTTTAACATCACCTGTCTGTGCAAATATGTGTGGAATCAGCTGGAAAGGTTTTTGGTAATTAGCACTTGTGTCCCTGTCCCACCTGCAGAGAAGACAGAGCACATTTCTAGCCTTACCCTTGCTTAATGTTTTCAGTGGTTTTAGGAACATGAGTTCTTGGAAGAAAGAAGGTTTCTTAGGAAGAAAGACAGATTAGATAACAACATATCTAGACATATATGGACAAAACCTGCTCATAACCCTGCTCTGCCCGGGTAGATCAGAATGTGTCTCCTGAGCTGCTTTGGAAAAAATCACACTGTTGTTAACTGATGTGAAAATGCCAACAGGCTGAATTTGCCTTCATGGCTTTTCTATACAATGCACAGAGAAGCAGCAGAGAAATGATATACAGGAGATAAGTTACCCTGGTGGGCGTAGGTATTTCTGCTTAGCTTGCCCTGGCTCAGGCAGTGGGAACTAACAGGTCAGGTCAAATGATGGGCCATAGCCTCAGAAACTGTAAATCCGCATCACTGCTGGCACTCCATATAACCTGGAAACACCTGGGAGAATCAGACCCATCAATTTTTAGTTAATAGTATTTCATTTTGATTTAATGTGGAGCCTTCACAGAAGTCAATGCTGTCACCTGCCTTTTGGTATGGTCACTGGTGGAGGAGCTGCAGACACCCTGTGGGCCACCTTTAGAAAGGGGCATAGGTTAGCACTGCAGAGGTAGAAACTTGGGTTTTATTTCAGCCAGCTCAACTGCTGAGCCACCATAAATAACCTCCATTGGGAGCTTCATTCCCTTCACATTAATTGTGCTTTCACTGAAACAGCTGCCACTCGTACAATACCAGTCTGACCTGGAAGTTTTATGTAGTCCATTTTTTTTTCTTTGTAAATATCTTATTTACCTTTCCATGTAAAACTCAAAGTTGCCATTGATGTGCACAGAATTCTCCAACATTTTATAGGAAATTTGATACATAGAAGAACTAACTTGAACATGGTTGGCACAGTTTGGATTGGAAGGGACCTTTAAAGGTCATCTAGTCCCAAATCCTGCCAACAAGCAAGGGCATTTCCAACTCTAGGAGAGAAACACAGATGTTACCCACCCTCTAATAGCATGATGTAAATATTTGTAATTTTGATGTGTAACACCTAATTTTTTAAAAAATAGTTAACATAATACAGCATTTCAAGTAAAAATTGCTTAAAAAAATCACAGAAGAAATTTTACTTTTTTCTTCAGAAGTCTCTGCTTCCAAAACTCAACACTTTAAAGGATCTCAGAATTTTGAAGTCACTGAAATGAGAAAGATCTGAGGAAGAAATAAAGGGCAAGATGACGTGACCTGGCCTAATGCAAATCCATCTCTCCTCACCCATGGAAAAAAGCAGTACCATAGCCCGGAGCAGTTCCCTACCCTATTCTCCAGTGGTTCACAGTGTGTATCTTGCTAGGGTGGTGGGGGTTGTAATACTTCTACTGCCTGCTGTTTCTCCCAT